>CAUYNB010055697.1:0-22964 GCA_963574225.1 Lagothrix lagotricha | reverse complement strand
TCCTTTCTTTCTTTCTGTCTTTCTTTCTTTCTTTCTTTCTTTCTTTCTTTCTATCTTTCTTTCTTTCTTTCTTTCTTTCTTTCTTTCTCTTTTTTGACAGAGTCTCACTCGTTTGCCAAGGCTGGAGTGCAATGGCACAATCCTGGCTCACTGCAACCTTCACCTCCCAGGTTCAAGTGATTCTCCTGCCTCAGCCTCCCAAGTAGCTGGGATTACAGATGCACACCACTATGCCAGGCTAATTTTTAAAATATTTTTTAGTAGAGATGGGGTTTCACCATATTGCCCAGGCTGGTCTTAAACTCCTGACCTCAGGTGATCTGCCTGTCTCTACCTCCCCAAGTGCTGGGATTATAGGTGTGAGCCACCATACATGGCCCAAAAGGATTTTCATAAAAAGTTATATGGTTAAAAGTCAGCTTAATTAAAAGTGAATATCCAAACGATAGGTATACTTAAAAATTAGCTTTGTGTTTTCTTCATGAATCTTGTTTTTCTGAAAAAAGCTTTTTCTCAGTTGACTAAATTATTGTTTTTCATTTTGACTTGCCACTCTTGATGCATGCATCAGAGGTCCTAAGATAACTTCTCAGAGCATCAGACTCTGTGAGAAAGCAGAGAAGATACTACAGACCCCATTTTGGGGAAAAATCCAGTTTTTCTAATGAAACCCCAGGAATTAAAGGCAGATAGATTTCTCTCAAATTATATTTTTGTCATCCAGATATATCTGTTTATTAGACCCTGGAACCTGCATGTTTTCCTAGCCCTGCCTCTGGAAGCACTCCACCCTGAAGCCAGCAATCAAATTAGGAGATTAGCAAATGAAAAATCTTACAACTACTGGATTTTCTTCTGTCTGTTCATGTACTTATATATATGTTGTAATTGTTCTAATTAATTAGCCTAGAATAAAATAAGTGCTTAGCACACTTTTTTTTTTGAAGAAAAGATAAAAGGTGTGATATATTTTAGTTCACATGACTTCAGTCTTTTAGGAATAAAAAGAGTTTTAAATATTATTGATAAAATATAAATGTCTTCAAAATATAAATATGTGTTCTAATTTATAAAGTTCAGATACTAGGTTTCCTAAATGTTTTAAGGTTATAAACTGCTGTTTTGGGTTTTGAGACCCAATTGACTTGCCTGCTTTACAATTTGGTAAGGCCTGAGGAAATATAAAAATAACTACACTCCTAATTTTGGTTGGTACAGAGGAACCCTGGCGCATCCAAAAGAGAGGAAAGCAGTATTATTTGACGTGTAGCAACATGGAATTGCATATATATATATATATATATATATATATATATACACACACACACACACACACACACATTTAGTTTTCTTTACATTATATGTCAGTGAATAATATTAATACATATTCCAAAATTGTATTGGATTGCTAAAATTCTAATGTCTATGTGCTATGAATCATAACTAAGGATATTATGTTAAGTTATTGTAAGTCACAGAAATAACCAGATTTCTCGTCAATTGTGTTTTTGACTATAACTATCCTGGATATTTTATCATTCACAAATTGATGTTTTCCTTTGATCCTTTTCAAAAGATGGCTTGTAATCAGCTATAGAACTTTGACAGGTGACCTTAAATGCAGGTTTCTGATAACTTTGGAGACAGTGACATTGGAATATCAGGCAGAACAAAAACTGAAGAGAAAACTGAAGTAATATTTTTCACTTATTGTTTAAAATATTGTTAATCTTTATTTTTTTTCAGAGTCAAGGAAATTTTTATTTTGAGACTTTTAAAGTCTTTAATAATTGAGTAAAGCATACTCCTGTGAACAAAATTTGAAACACATTTGTTTCTCTCTATTTGACTTCTCCAGAATTTGGAAACTTTTTGTGAGTATTCTTAACTTATGGCAATATAGTTGTTTGCATCAGTTCAATAAGAATCCATTTTCTTCTCCAAAAGGACACAATTAGAGAAACTGGTTGTTTTACCAAAACTTTCACTGGAAGGGTTTGCTTAACTTTAAGGAATCAAGCTTGACTTGCAGAGACAAAAAAAAGCCCATTGGGAAAATTAGCCTCATACCTTGTCTACACAGTCCCCATACAAAATTTCTAACCTGTTGTGAGTAAAGAATTTCACTTTGTAGGAGGCTCAAGAGTCTCATGTTCTTAGGACCTCAATAAGAGAGTAATTTACCCAAATCATAGGTATTTGAGGGTACAAACCCATCACTGGGCTTGGCTTTAGAAAGTCTTAATGTGATTTTATTTTGTATTTGTGTGTGCGTGGTTTTTTTTTTTTTTTTTTTTTTTTTTTTGTGGAACAGAGTTCCATCAAGGCCAATTTAAAAATCTTATGTAAAAATAACTTTTCTTTGTTGCACATTATGCAAATAATTAGACCAAGGATAAAACTAAAATGTATTTTGCAAACAACTCAGTCCTATCATGATTTTTTTAAGAAAAGTGAGAACTGGAAAGAAAAATTATGTTTCAAAAATTATTAGGCACTTAATAAATTCTAACCAACTAATGATCTCTGGCTGCAACTCAGTAGAAACAAAAGAAATGGGTAATGTAAAAATCTGGATCAATATTCTAGTGCAGAGCAATAATCCTAAAAATCCTTCCAGGTGATAGGAGTAAATAGAGTGCCCATAACCCGGAGGTTTCCTTGGGAAAATAAGACCAAGAGAGCTAGCAAATCCAAGCCCCATGCATCCAAATCTTAGCAGATGTAAATATAGCCACCAGTTATCTGAGTGTGTTGGCAACCCTGGAATTTATTAGTAGTGCTTACCTTCTTGTTTTATTTTGTTATATGTTCTCTAATAACCTGAATTGCTTATTCTCATGGAGACACCATCAAACTCCAATGATCATGTAACTGGAGCCTCAGACAATAGCTTTCTTTTACTGGGGACCCTTAGATAGGCTTCTGAGGGAAATATAACTGCTATTTTCCCAGCTGTTTTTCCAAAACAGCACCCCCTGCTAGCAGGAAGCAGTTAAGATGAGTCTTCATCCCTATTCTTTTTTTAAATTATTATTATTATACTTTAAGTTCTGGAGTACATGTGCAGGTCATGCAGAATTGTTACAAAGGTATACACATGCCACTGTGGTTTGCTGCATCCATTTCCCCCATCACCTATATTAGATATTACTCCTAATGTTATCTCTCGCCAATCCCCCCACCCCCTGCTATCCCTCCCTCAGCCCCCCAACCCCCAACAGGTCCCAGTGTGGGATGTTCTCATCTCTGTGTCCATGTGTTTTCACTGTTCAACACCCACTTATGAGTGAGAACATGCTGTGTTTGGTTTTCTGTTCTTATGTCAGTTTGCTGAGAATGATGGTTTCCAGCTTCATCCATGTCCTTGCAAAGGACATGAACTCATCCTTTTTATGGCTTCATAGTATTCCATGGTGTATATATGCCACACTTTTTATTCCAGTCTATCGTTGATGGTAATTTGGGTTTATTCCAAGTCTTTGCTCTTGTAAACAGTGCCGCAGTGAACATATGTGTGCATGTGTCTTTATGATAGAATGATATATAATCCTTTGGGTATATACCCAGTAATAGGATTAATGGGTCAAATGATATGTCTGGTTCTAGATCCTTGAAGAATCACCACACTGTCTTCCATAACGTTTGAACAAATTTACACTCCCACCAACAGTGTAAAAGTGTTCCTATATCTCCACAACCTCTCCAGCGTCTTTTGTCTCCTGATTTTTTAATGATCACTATTCTAACTGATGTGAGATGGTATCTCAATGTGGTTTTGATTTGCATTTCTCTAATGACCAGTGATGATGAGCATTTTTTCTTGTTCATTGGCTGCATAAATATCTTCTTTTGAAAACTGTCTGTTCATATCCTTTGCCCACTTTTTGATGGGGTTGTTTGTTTTTCCTTGTAAATTTGTTTAAGTTCTTTGTAGATTCTGAATATTAGCCCTTTGTGAGATGGGTAGATTGCAAAAATGTTTCCCATTCTGTTGGTTGCCAGTTCACTCTAGGGATTGTTTCATTTGCTGTACTGAAGCTCTGGAGTTTAATTAGATCCCATTTGCCTATTTTGGCTTTGTTACCATTGCTTTTGGTGTTTTACTCATGAAGTCCTTGCCTATGCCTATGTCCTGAATGGTATTGCCCAGGTTTTTTTCTAGGGTTTTTAAGGTGTTAGGTCTTATGTTTAACTCTTTAATCCATCTGGAGTTAATTTTTATATAAGGTGTAAGAAAGCAGTCCAATTTCTGCTTTCTGCACATGGCTAGCCAGTTTTCCCAACACTATTTATTAAACAGGGAATCCTTTCCCCATTGCTTGTTTTTGTCAGGTTTGTCAAAGATCAGATAGTTGTAGATGTTTGGCATTACTTCCGAGGCCTCTGTTCTGTTCCATTGGTCTATACCTCTGTTTTGGTATCAGTAACATGCTGTTTTGATTATTGTAGCCTTATAGTATAGTTTGAAGTCAGATAGTGTGATGCTTCCAGCTTTTTTTTTTTTTTTCTTAGTATTTTCTTGGCTATGTGGGCTCTTTTTTGGTTTCATATAAAGTTTAAGTTTGGTTTTTTCCAGTTCTGTGAAGGTCAATGATAGCTTGATGGGGATAGCATTAAATGTACAAATTACTTTGGGCAGTATGGCCATTTTCATGATATTGATTCTTCCTAACCATGAGCATGGAATTTTTTTACCATCTGTTTGTGTCCTCTCTTATTTCCTTGAGCAGTGGTTTGTAGTTCTCCTTGAAGAGATCCTTCATGTCCCTTGTTAGTTGTATTCCTAGGTATTTGATTCTCTCTGTAGCAATTGTAGATGGGCATTCACTCATGATTTAGCTTGCTGTTTGTCTGTTATTGGAGTATAGGAATGCTTGTGAATTTTCCATCGTCTCAGCCCAAAATTTCCTTAAGATGATAAGCAACTTCAGCAAAGTCTCAGGATACAAAATCAAAGTTCATCCCTATTCTTATGGCATTTAGACATACCTCTTTAGAGGTGGGAAAAATAGTAGCAGGAGGCTGACAAATGCCTAAGCAGGTAGAGGTGGTTACCTGGTGATACTCCACCTCCAAGTTGAAGACAGTTTAAACCCTGAAAGCCAAACTACAAGTTAAATCATCTGACTAGATTGAGAACTTGTCCTCCCATTTGTCACAATTTTCTCTGATTGATCCCAACACTTTACCTGTTTTACATATACCTACCGTTTCCTACTTGGTTTTCTACACTGTCATGCCCACTTTTGTGTGGTGTTTTCACTTTAACCTTTTTGCATATTTACAAATGAATCAGCATGCACTCTCCTTCTTGTGCCTATAAAGACACCAGATTCAGTCAGTGGAGGGAGAGATGACCTGAATTTGAGAAAGAGACAACCTGACTTTGGGAAAGATGACCTGTCTTTCCTGTCCCATCACCACCTCCCCTTTTCACTGAGAGCTGTTTTTATCCCTCAAAATGTTTCCACATTCACTATCCTTCAACCACCATGTGACCTCATTCTTTTTGAATTCCAGACAACAGTTCTGGACCCACTGAGGGTGAGTACTCAGAAATGCTGTCATGCCAGCCCTTTGCCCTCATGGATACTAGGAAGCTGCCAAATGCAATGGGGCAAGGGCCCAGCTGAGCTGCTAACACAATCTTGTCTGTGGATGGTAGAACTAAAGAAGCACAGTCACACCACCTCTGGGGAATCGGGGTCATGAACATCCTCTCATTGGCATCACTGCACTCACCTTGAGGTGACACACCTGGTCTGGCTGTGAGCCCCACACAGAGCTTGCTTGTCAGCGCCTGGAGTGGCCAGCCAGATCCTGCACTCAATTACTCATACCTGCTCTGGCCCCAGGCCCTCCATGGAACCTGTTCCTGTGTCAGTGTCTGAAGTGAACAAGTCTGACCCCACATTTGCTCACTTACGCGCTTCATTCTGCAAGGGGTTGAACATGGTGGGCCAAATAGAGAGGACGTCCCTGCCATGAGTCTCTTTAAAGGGCTGAAAAAAATCTTGCATGATCAGTTTACTTAAAATATCTTTAGAACAGAACAGAAAAAAAAAAAAGCACACTTGGAAGAGATCCAAGTGGGTATGTGAAAGTCAAGTGCAATGGTTAATCTTGATTCTAGGACTTCATAGGCTGATCGCTTTCTCATGATTCTTGCCTTCCTGTGGACTGTCTGCAAGTGCAATGCCTTTTTTATGTTTGAGATGTGAGCACACACTGTGTTTAGAAACTTGTACACATGCCCATCTGAGGCTTTTTTCCCTTTTCCAGTGTAGTGGCCCTGCAAAATTATAGTCTGTCTTTATTTCTCTTAATGTGCATGACCAGGAAGTTGATTCTCTCTGGTGACTGCATTCAATTAACACTTTAGTGCAACAGGTATTGAGCATCAGGAGGTGGCCTCTCCCTGATGCCAGCTGCCAATTTATCACTTTTAAAGAGGTAATGCAATAATTGCCAAACCATCACTCAACATTCCTAGTGGGCGGAGGAAAGTCCTCTCTACATTACTCATGCCTGTCTAACTATCTGCAATAGTATAAATTCGTTCCTTTTGTGACCGTATTTTATTTTTAAATAGTTTATAACAACCTGAGAGTTTTTTAAAGAACATAGAGAAGGCGCCAGACTCACTTTGGAGGAGAAACTTCATTTTCAGTATCTAACCCTAAGACTAAATAGACAAGTTAAGTCTCAAATCTTATATTGCTTGCTTTTGTATTGTGTTACCTGATGTTTTCCAACTAAAATAAGTATTAAAACAGTGGCTACTCATGGATGTTTAAAGTAACAAGGAGTGTAGTTTAAACACTGAGAGAAATGTCTGTTAATACAAGGTGCATTCTAAAAACATGGACTATCTTCATAATAATCTCTTTTTGGAGACCAAAGATACAGTGTGGACTCTGCCTGGAGCTCAGATATCCAGCTGATGCATACTAAAATTAGCACTACCTATCTAAATAAAATTATTCTTCTTATACAATCCTGTGATAGACTTATATAATTTTATATTTAAGTTGGCAAGTAAATCTGTTTCAATTTCATTCTAACACACTCAGACTTTTTCTCCTGTACTTAGGGACCTAAATTTGCCTATCTGATTTTTCACCTAACAGTTGTTTTCTTTAATATGCAAATTTAGGGCTATCTAATGGACAATTGCCTAGGGTAATGAAACAGGTTATCCAAAAATTGGAATTTTAAAATAGGAGGAAAAAATGATGTCTCATGAATCTATAAGATATAATTCTGTGTGCCTAATACAACTATGCATTTATGTGTCTTATATATGTTTCATTACAAGAAATAAATAAAATTGCTCTAATGAAATGGCTTAAAGAAAAAAAGTGCTTAAATAATTTACTTACCAGAAAAGAAATTGAGTTTAAGCCAAATGCTTACTCAAGCTATCTTTAATTAAAAAAAAAAAAATTTGGCCTCACAATTATTCATAAAATAATATAATACCTTAAGAATTGTTAGTAATAACATTTTTGTTTGCACTTATTGATCAAGGGTTTTCATACTTACCTCTTCAGAATACTATGAAGTGTCAAAATTTACCATAAACGTTATAAAATAAATTCAAAACAGAAAAATATTTGCTTGTGTAATTTTTGATAAATAAGACATTTAATATTGTTGGTTTATAAAAACAGTTAAATCCTGAGTTACTGTTAAAAATACCATTATATTTAACCATGGGTTGTCTTACTTAGGTAAATACCTAAAACTCATAGGTTACAAAAGTGATTGAGAGGAAAACAACACGAAATAATGACTATCACAGATTTTGAAAATAATCTAGGTAAACTAAATAAATTAATTAGGTAAATGTAATAAAAGAAGTTCTTGTAAACAAACTTGCCATAGAATTTAGAATCTAAGATTATATTAACAAATATTAATTAAATTTCTGGATAATTTCTAATTATAGAATTATAGAAAAACTTTTAAAAAATGTGTTTCTATTGAAAGGTAAATATTTTTGTCGACTTCAAAATTTATTTAAAGTTTATGTATTAAAAAAAGGTAAAAGAAGCCAGGAAATAGATGTAAAGAAAATTACATATATGAAAATATATTTTGGTAAGAAAGATAAAAAGAAAAGTAATTTTATATAAGAAAAGATCTTCTATGGTAATTTTTTTCTTAAAATAAAATGACTTAATTGTTCAAAGAAGAGGAATATTTAGGGCAAGGCCAGAAACTCTAAAAATGTTTTCAATGGTGTAAGTTTTAATAAGGTTAGTAAAAAATGAATGTATTAAAATATTATGTGGTTAATTTGCATTAATTATAGGAAATTATAGTTTTCTAAAATTAAACTACAATATTAAAAATACACAAATACAAAACTAAATAAATTATAAAACAAAAATTTTATTTAAAATATTAACTTATTCTTACCACAAGATTTCTTTTAACTTTTAAATTCCATAATTTGTCTCAAATTCTTCAGACTGAGATTTCAAAAGTTTATATGTCTTTTGAAATGGCCTTGCATGGTGCCTTTGTCCTTCACATTTTGTTGGCCTCTGCAACTTTTAAATTAGTTATCTAATGTAAGGGAGAGGTTTTTTTTTTTTTCTGGAAACAAAATTAAAATCTTTTGGACCTGCCTTTTTTCTCTGTATCTCTGCTATATCTATATGTTTGTTTGTGTCATGTGGAAGTGACATTTCGCTACCAAACTATATGAAAGAGATAATCAATTGATTTTTTTTAAGTAAGCACATGTCAGATGGGTTGAAGCTGGTCTGATTCTCATGACCTTGGAAAATTTGGTAAGATTGGTTTTGTAAATTCAATCTCAAAACTCTCTCCAGTAATTTCAAGTCTTAAAGTCATATTATTTTACATTAAGTAATCTCATTTTTTTTATCATTTGGGTTACTAAGATTTAAAATTGTAGGGGCATAAAATGTGTTTTTGCTGAGGTTTATAAAATACAAGGATATCTATGTTCAAATAAATATAGGTTTTTTTTTTGACATTTAAAAGTTTCTTTAAAATGAAGGGAAAATGATGTAAAATTAAGGAATAAAAAGAAAAATTAGGCCAGGGAAACAAAAGTTACCTCTGAGACCTGTAGTTGGTAAGAATATAGTCAGTATAGGAGAAGAGTAAAATCAAATAACAGTTAAAACCAGAGGGTATAATGTAAAGGAATTGTCTATTCTGTAGATTGGTATCATCAGCTTCTTGAGAAACTTTTACTGTAATGGATTGTAAAAATAACTACTTTAAAGACAAAATTCTCAATTTTAAATGCTATAGGATGAAAGAGCTTTGTTTGGATTGATGCAGAATGCACAGCTCACTACTAGTCACTGATAAGTATATGTGATCCAAATGCACAGGAGGTTATTTCTGAGAGAAAAACTAGCCTAGTGGACTGTATAAACATCACTGTAAGGTCTGTTTAGCCTGATAAGAGGACTGCCCAACTCTCTTTATAAAATACTAAGTGGAACATCCCAGATGAAGCAGTGGATATGCTTCATATGCAAGTCATGGTGAACTGGCCTCATGATGACTGAGATATTTGCCCACCAAATATGCCTATTACTCAAGTCATTGTAAATTTGGGGTTTACCAGTGCTGATTTTACATGAGCACCCATCCCACAGAGTCATACAACTATTTCAAAAGCTTTATCAAATTTGCTGTTTCTCATGGGTCTCAGATGCATAATAAAGCATTGTGGTAATTAACAAAAGAAAAAGGGAAAGAAAAAGGAAGTCAAGGGACTCAACCCAGAAAACTGTTAGAAATTTTTGGATGGTTATTCACTATTTTCCCCAAAATGGAAAATTAAAAACAAAACAAAAATAAGGCAAAGGTTATCATGAGAAAGCTGACATTGCCTGGGGCAACGCTGAGACAAATTAAGGTAAAAATTGACAAAAGAGTCTGAGTCCCTAGGTTCAACTCCAAGCTGGAAAACAAATCCTATTTTACCGGAAAAGAAAATTATCTGAGGGCAGGAAAAAAAATCCTGGGAACAGAACATAAAAATGTACAGGTTGATGATAGGATGAAATCTGAGATGTGTATATAGGCCTTATTTAAGGTAGTTGTGACTCCTTTACCTAAATGTCTTATGAAAATGCATATTATATATGATCATGGTATAGTTTCCCTATATAGTACTATAAAACTGAAGGCACGTAAATCTGCTTTGTGAGAAATTTGACATGTTAAATGGGAACTAGTAAGATTGCCTGAGCCCACATAATACAGAGTAGAAGATAAAGTGCTAACCAGGACAAATCTTCCACTTCATAGCCATTTGTGAAGCATTTATTGGGGCTAATGCAAAAGACTTTGAGATTTCCCAATGATTACTACTTGGTTAAAGAATTTCCACTTGAAAGTCATTTGCTATCTTGTGATAAAAAGTTTACCAAAGCTACCATAAAAATAATGATACAAAAAGAGTTCCATAATAAAATGAAAATGTTTACATAAGATCTTGCTACCTGGAGACACAAGGAGAAGATTCTCATGATCAGGGAGCCTTGTTTTGTTCCCCCTAGTACTGACTCTACCTATATTAGGAGCTGCAAAATGCTACAGCTTCTAATAAATGGCTCTCATCTAGCAAGATCTGCTTAGCATGTGAATGGTAGTTCTAAGGTTAAAAAACATCTTCTTTGGAAGGCTGCTGCTCTGGTTAAAGAAGGCTCAAGAAAATCTTATGAGTTATTTGGGTGAAGTATGTTTCTCTAAGAAAATTTATCTTTCTATCTGAGTTCTCCAAAATTCACATTGTTATTTTATCACAAATATAATTATTTCCATAAGTTTAATAGGAGTCTTTTAAAACAGAGCAATTGGAGACATTGGTTATTTTATCAAGATTTTGACGAATATAGCATATTTTCAAGTAAAGTCCCAGCAAAGCCAACTTAAAAGGAACCTATATGGCCAATCAATTCTTGCTTCATTTTATTCAAATGACCAAGCCAATCATAATAAGCCTAAAACTTTTTGCATACACATAAGTCTTACTTTCATCTCTCTTTAAATAAAAGGAGGGTTAGAGAAAGACAAATTGTTTCAAAGAAAAAGTGTAACATTTGGTACTAGATTTGAGCTCTAACTTTTATTTTTTGAATGCAGATGGAAAAATAAATTATTTCCTGGCTACAATAATACTCTAGAGAGTACCAGATTATAATTTTTCTTCATATTTCTAGTTGGTGCTCTAATGTAATAGATTTCTTTCTCTGTTCTGACACACAAATACTCTTTTGATTATGAAACTACTAATTTTATTTATCTCTCCTTGCTTTCCAAGAAAACAATAATCGTGGTATTCTGAAGAACAAAGATGTGAATCTGACTCATTTGGCACTCCTCTGGGCCCAATCTGTTTTTCAATGCAAATGCCCTGCTGCTAAGATTGCATAAGCACCCTCCCTATAGGTGGGAAACCTCCCAGGGGATGTTGCAGAAGAGGTGAGCATGTGGCATTGTAAGGACAAGCTTTAAGGGATAGAATTAGGTCAAGGTCAAACACTTTAAATCAAAGATGAGTACAAAGATGCCTAAAAACAAGGGACTTTATCTTTTACGCTATTATATGTCATCTTTTTATCCACTTCAACTGACATGATTTGGCTGTTTCACCACACAAATCTCACCCTGAATTTAACTCTCACAGTTTCCATGTGTCCTAGGGAGAGCCTGGTGAGAGGTAATTGATTCATGGGGGCAGGTCTTTCCCATGCTCTTCTCACAGCAGTGAATAAGTCTTACATGATCTGATGGTTTTGAAAATGGGAATTTCCCTTCACAAGCTCTCTCTTATTGCCTGCTGCAGTCCATGTAAAACGTGACTTGCTCCTTCTTGCCTTCCACCATGATTGTGAGGTGTCCGCAGCCACATGAAACTGAGTCCAATTAAACCTCTTTCTTTTGTAAATTGCCCAGTCTCAGGTATGTCTTTATCAGCAGCATAAAAATGAACTAATACAGTTAATTGGTACCAGTAGAGTGGGGCACTGCTGAAAAGATACCCAAAAATGTGGAAGTGACTTTGGAATTGGTAACAGGCAGAGGGCTCAGAAAAAAACAGAAAAATGTGGGAAATCTTGGGACTTACTAGAGACTTGTTGAATGGCTTCGAACAAAATACTTATAGTGATATGGACAATGGATTCAAGGCTGAGGTTGTCTCAAACGGACATGAGAAATTTGTTGAGAACTGGAGTAAAGGTGACTCTTGCTATGTTTTAGCTAAGAGACTAGTTGTATTTTGGCCCTGTCCTAGAGATTTGTAAAACTTTGAACTTGAGAGAGATGATTTAGGATATCTGCTAAAGAAATTTCTAAGTAGCAAATCATTCAAGAAATAACTTGGGTGCTGTTATGGGCATTCAATTTTAAAAGGGAAATTAAGCACAAAAGTTCAGAAAATTTTTAGCCTGACAATTTGATAAAAAGAAAACTCCATTTTCTGAGTGGAAATTCAAGCCAGTTGCAGACATTTGCATAAGTAATGAGGAGCTGAATGTTAATTCTAAAGACAATGGAAAAAATGTCTTCAGGTCATGTCAGAAATTTTACAGCAGCCCCTCCCATCCAGGCCCAGAGGCCTAGAAGGAAAGCTTGTTTACTGGGCTGGACCATGGGTCCCCATGCTGTGTGCAGACTAGGGACTTTGTACCCTGTGTCTCAGCCACTGCAACCATGGCTGAAAAGGGCCAATTTAAAGTTCAGGTCCTTGCTTCAGAGGGTGCAAGCTTCAAGTGTTGGCAGCTTCCACATGGTGCTGAGCCTGCAAGTGCACAGAAGTCATGAACTGTGTTTGGAACCATTCACCTAGATTTCAGAGGATGTATGGAAATGGCTGGATGTCCAGGCAGAAGTGTGGTGCAGGGGCAGGGCCCTCATGGAGAACCTTTGCTAGGGCAGTGCAGGAAAGAAATGTGGGACCAGAGTCCCCACACAGAGATCCCACTTGGGCACTGCCTAGTTGAGCTGTGAGAGGAAGGCCACCATCCTCCAGAACCCAGAATCCTAAATCCACTGACAGCTTGCACTGTTTTCCTGAAAAAGCTGTAGACACTCAAGAACATTTCATAAAAATGGCTGAGAAAGAGGCTGTACCCTGCAAAGCCAGAGGGGTGAAACTGCCCAAGACCATGGGAATCCACCTTTTACATCAATATGACCTGAATGTTAGACATGGAGTCAAAGGAGATAATTTTGGAGCTTTAAGATTTCACTGGCCTGCTGGATTTTGGATTTGCATGGGTCCTGTAGCCCCTGTGTTTTGGCCAATTTCTCTTATTTGGAACAGCTGTATTTACCCAATGCCTGTACCCCCATTCTATCTAGGAAGTAGCTAAACTGCTTTAAATTTTGTAAGCTCATACATGGAATGGACTTGCTTTGTCTCTGATGAGACTTTGTACTGTGGAGTTTTGAGTTAATTCTGAAATGAGTTAAGAGTTTGGAGGACTGTTGGGAAGACATGATTTGTTTTGAAATGTGAGGCCATGAGATTTGGGAGGGGGCAGGGACAGAATGATATGATTTGGCTGTGTCCCCACCCAAACCTTAAGTTAAACTGTAACTCCCACAATTCCCATGTGTTATGAAAGAAACCCAGTGGGAGGTAATTGAATCATGGGTATGGGTCTTTCCCGTGCTTTTCTCCTGATAGTGAATAAGTCTCATGGGATCTGATGGTTTAAAAAATGAGAGTTTCCCTGCACAAGCCCTGTCTTTTTGCCTGCTGCCATCCATGTAAGATGTGAATTGCTCCTCCTTGCCTTCCACCTTGATTGTGAGTCCTCTCCAGCCACATGGAACTGTGAGCCCAATTAAACCTCTTTTTTTTTTTTTGTGAATTGCCCAGTCTTAGATATGCCTTTATCAGCAGCATGAAGAATTTTATGCTTACCATAGAATTAAAAGAAAACATTTACTGACAGAATAAACATACCTTGTGACAAAGCCTCCTAAATATAATATTTTCAGTTATAACTTTTAAAGATAGGTGTATTTAAAAAAAATCAAAGTTTTTTAGAACAATGCTTATGTTTTGTATAAACAATTGCTATAAATCTATAACTAAAACCAAGCTTACAGTAACTCAATGCATAGAAGTTAAAAATAAGTCAGTTTTGTAGCTTTGCCTTTGACTTTTTGTTTGTTGGTTTTCTACTTAAATGATATTAATGATAATAATAACTGTAAAAGGTAATGAATGCTTGTCCATGTTCAGTCCTATCTCATCTAGAACAACTACTTAGCTGTAAGTCTTGTTGACTAAGTCCCTTGGCTAAAGGGAGTCTCACTAATGGACCAGATGGACACAGGGCAGTCTCACTAATGGACCAGATGGACACAGGGCAGGCAGCCATGCCACTCTGGCAATGCTATGGGAAAAAAATTAAATTTTGGTGGACATTGGTGTTGCCTCTGACAAATCTTGGCCAGAAGTTGGAGAATGTAAACCAAAAGTAAAATTTTAAGGACCCCAACCATCCGAATGGACTTCCTACTTGGCCAGGGCACTCCAAAATTTAACATGAAACACTGATTCAGGCCATGATAGGAAGTAGGGGTTGGATATGCCTCATTATACGCTCCAGTATTTAACATCAACACACACCTTAATTCCATTAAGAAATATTTACAATCTATTCTCCCTCAAGCCTACTTGGAGACTTCATCTGGATAATAAATTTGGTCTCTAAAACCTCTTCTTGTAACTCAGGCATTTCCTTCTATTGATAATAATCTTTTCAACCAATTGCCAATCAGAAAATTTTTAAATCTACCTGTAACCTTGAATCCCATCTTTGAATTATCCTGCATTTCTGAATTGAACCAATGTGTATTTTGAATGCTTTTGACTGATGTCTCATGTATCAATAAAATGAATAAAAGCAAGCTGAACTCCTGACCACCTTGAGCACATGTCCTCATGATCTCCTGAAGGCTGTGTCACAGGCCGTGGTCACTCATATTTAGCTCAGAATAAATATCTTCAAATATTTTGCAGAGTTTAACTATTTTTATTATCACACCACATAATTGTGGCAATGGCTATAATAAAAAAGACAAATGATAACAAGTGTCAGTGAAGGTACAGAGAAAAAAACTCTTGCAAACTGTTGGTGAGAATTTAAATTTTAGCAGCCATAATGGAAACTTTATGAATGTTTCTTTAAAAATAAATATAGTGTCCATGCATGGTGACTAATGCCTGTGATCCCAGCACTTTGGGAGGCCAAGGTGGAATGATCACTTGAGCCCAGGAGTTTAAGATCAGCCTGAGAGACATAAAAAGATCCCATCCCCACAAAAAAAGTTAAAAGCTTAGCCAAGCGTGGTGGCTTATGTCTGTGGTCCCAGCTGTTCCTTTACCAAACTGATGGTCAGGCTGCTTATTCTTAAAGGCCAGTAACAAGATGCAGATGAACTGCAAAAGAAGAGTTTATTTCTGTAAACAGGTACAGGGATAAAGCTGGGAAAATTTTGCCAGACCAACTCAAAATTACAAAGTTTTCCAGTGCTTCTATACCTTTTAAGCTACATGTCTACATGTAAGTGTGTATCCATCTAAAGACGTCAGTGATTAATTTTACTCATTAATGGTAAATATTTCTGGTGAGGAATACATTAATTAACTTGATTTAATCACTCCACATTGTATAAATTCATCATAACATTGCATTATTTATTGTAAAATATGCAATTACCATTTGCTATTGCAATAAAATAAGCAAAAATAAATAAAATAAATATTTCTTATATATATGTAAATAAAAATGAATCAGGTGAGTGGGCAAATAGTGTTATAAACATATAATCAAATACTCATTAGAAAGAAGAAGAATGAATTAACTAATGCTACATGCAACAATATGGATAAATCTCAAGCTGAGTGAAAAAAAACAAGGCCCTAAAGGCAAATAATGTATGATTGCATTAATAAGTTTATATAAAATGCAAGCAGATTTTTTGTTGCCTGAAGTAGGGGGTAAGAAGTGGATGTGGGGGTAAAAGGGGGTGACACCCCTAAAATATGGCCCCCAAAATTCGAGAGGTCATGGCAATACACATTTTCCTGAATATCACAGTGGCCTCACAGATGTAATATATAATGTCAAACATATTTAATTTTACATTTTAAATATGCACAATTTATTCTGTGCTATTTATACTATAATAAATCACTTTAAAAATTAGAAAGATGAAAATATTATTAAGTGCCTTTGTCCCGTGAACCAAACTAGATATATAGATATATATAATTTTTTTTTCTCATTTGAAATCTGGCTTTTGCTAGGGTTTCAAGAGACTTCCTCACAAGAGCTTACCTGAGCTTTCAAATGCACATTATTTTCTCTGATAATCACCACTTCTATTGACAAAAGAGTAACCTTATGCAATGTTAAAAAACTTCTGGGTTTGTTAAAAAAGTGAGAAAACATACCATTTTTTTCAAAATTGACTTTTCCAACCTAGTATATATTTTTTGGATAGGGAGGGTTTCCACATTTAGGATTTTATTTAGGGTGACTTAAAATGTGTGTTTTGCTTGATAAAAAACGGAAGTCTAATTTTTCTGAATGCTGCACATAAAATTTTGGTGGAAAAGCTATGCCAATATTAAATACAAACCTGATTAAAATGTGTGTATTATTGATTTTCATTCAAAAGTATTGATTGGTAGAGAAAAACTATTGATTGTTTGTGACAGTTTTCATATAGAGAGCTAAAATAAAATTTATTTTCTAATCTATATTTATTTATATATTTTGTCCTGAAGAAGACAAAGTTTATATTTGGTTGTGCCTTTAAAACAAATTTCTCAAATGCTCCATCACTTCTCTAGATGATTGAATGTCAGTAATAAATGATTTTCAGAAAGTAAATCTACTCAAACAACTTATCTCTTTTTTGAATAATTTTGAAGTTTTATATAAAAATCTTATTTTATATCAAGTATATCTTTCAGTTTAAGGCATTATTACTAATAAACAAGCAGTAGCATACACACATTTAAAATGAGTACAATCTTAGAATAAAATAATGCAGAATAAGTGTAAAATCCATAATATACCGAATCACTTCCATTCTCTGTTTTGATATTGTTGAGGCCTCCCTCTCTGCAAGAATCTTTGTTCTGTCTGCATTGCAAGTAATCCAGGCGTTACTAAAGAAGTGGAATTGACAAATCAATCAATTGTTAAGAGCCTATATGTGTGGCTCAATTTTAAGAATAGATTTTTGAATTTCAGTTCTTTTACTTCTAATATATTGGAAATGTAATATTTGTTTTTTAAATCTTAGTCTGTTTCTAATTAATTCTATGAAAGTAAACCTGATTTTTTTGTAAAATGCTATAATGTATTTGATTATCTTAAACAATTTAATAATATATATTTTACTATAATTTTATGGACAAAAACTACAGTCTTTCTATAGTCATGATACTTCATGAAATTAATAAAAATGAAATATTATACATATATACATTTATAAAATGTAGCTAATATATATCCAGCATAGTGTATATCTAAATATATATTAAAATATCTAATATATGATATTAGATATATTTCTAAGTATGTATTTATTATATATCTGCTATATATAGATATTATATATATAATATCTATATATATATTATATATAATCTGCTATATATATTATCTATATATAGCAGATATATAATAAATTTAGATTATATTGTATATATCTAATTTAGATATATATCTATATATTAAATATATAATATATATTAGATATGTATTATACATAATATATATCTAATAATATATATTCTTATATATAGGATTTTTTTTAAAAAGTTATATTTCCAATTCATGAGACAAAACATATTTGAAGTTTAAAAATGAAATTCAACTGAAAATAAGTTTAAGTTGTTAAGAACTCAGCATATACTGACTAATTTTAGTTTCAAAAGTTTTGTCTAAAACAAGTTCTTATTTAATGAAAAGGTTTGGTAAGTTAGAATATTAAGTCAATATGAAGATGAAAAATCTATTCTTAAAATAAATATATAGAAAGCATGTTATATATAGATTTGTATATATTATGTAATATATGTAGAAGAGAAAGAGAGAAGACATACGATTTTAAATGGAAAAGTGTAGAAAAGAATGTTTCCAGACAAAAGTGGGGTAAGTTTCACTACAGTTAAAAAGAAATACAAAGAATATGCAACATAAAGAAAAAGTCCTTGAAATTTCTCCCTAAATATCTTGCAGTGACAAGTACAGTAATCACAAGAGATTGAATTATTTCCACAGGGTAAGGTTTCAAACAGTAAAACGATAAATTTGTGTAAATGTTTTTCAAGAGTAACATATTGGAATTATTTGTGAAAGAGCTAATTGATCCAAAATGCTTAAGTCCAGAAATCTAGATTCGCTGATTAACTCTCTTCAAAATTTATAGCTGTTTCACCCACTTGAAGCCATTGCAATACCATCATGCTTGATAGTAAGAATACATGAGAGGAGAGGCAGACAATTGTAGAAGATGGCTATGATTAGTTCATATTCTCAATGTTATGTACTTTGAATCAATTTGTTTTGTTAAGAACACAAGTGAGGAAAATTTCCAGTATGTTCAAAGAAACAGAGAAAGCTATTTAAAAAGCAGAAATTCATTATTATCAAATACCAAATAGCTCATATATAAAACTCTGAGTGCTGTTATTTGAAGAACAGTTAATTTATGAAAAGCCTCATCTCATTTGCAACATTTTCTGAAAGTACAAGTGGACTTTAATTAGCAGCCTTTTGGCAGTTATATCACATTGTATGGTGTCTAACCAAATTATTAGCTTTGCAGATTAGCTTAATAAAAAAAATGCTGGTTGTCATATTTCCATTTATATGATATGTGGGCTAGAGAGACAGAGAGAGAGAGAGAGAGAGAGAGAGAGAGGTTTTTTACTGTATATGGAATTAAATCTGTAATTTTGAACACCCTGTTATTCTACTGTTCCATTAAAATTCTGTAACAATATTAACTATTTTACAGACTTTTTTTAGTGTTTATGTTGTATGCATGAGACTGGAGGAATGAAATTGGCTTATTCTGCCAACTCACTGACATTATAATTTCCCTTCTTTCTGTTTTCACTATTATATTCTTCTCTGTAAACATTACTTGGATATCAGCAGGGTTACTTTGGCATGGACCTCATAACTAACAAGTAATGTCTTAGGAGTATGATATCTTCATTTATAGAAAACTCCTGGCCGTCCTCAGAGAAATTTTCCTAAGACAATAGTTTCTACTCTGTCACTTCTTTTAATGAGAACATGCTATAGACTCTGCAAGCTCTCTTGCCTGGCTTTTGAGGATGCCTCTCCATTCTCACTTCTCTGCATTATCAGAATTTATCTGATTTTATTAACCTTAGTATTAGAATAGCGATCCAAAATTAAACACGTTTAATATTAAAGAAATATTAACAGTTTTCCATTAGACAAAACCCTACTCTAGAAAGCCTAGTGACATACAAAAATAGGAAATAAAAAACATAACAAAAGTAGGAAATTCTTGTACTCTCAGAGGTCTATTATAATATTTAAACTTTTTCATTGAATGCATTGTTTTTTTCTCGTTAATAAAATACGGCTCTGTTATACTTAGATCAAAATCCTTACTGACTATATATTTTCACACTGTAACTTAAACCAAACCAATATAAAATCTGTCTTCCTAGGTGGGTAACTAGGGGCAGGAGAAAAATGGATTCTGAAAACATTTTTATATACATTTTTTTTCTCTTCTTTGCCCATCTAGGCATCCAACCAGTCCAAAAAGCAGCCAGTATAGTAGGGTAATGTGCTTTGAGAAAGTTTCTGAATATCTTAGATAAAACAAACAAAAACTTTTGAAGACATAGAGGGAAGAAAGTAGTTGTACAAAATTAATAATCATAGAATAACAAAATTTGCATTATCCTTTAAAAAGTAATTTTAATCTCCCCAGCTCAAGTTTCATGATCTGTAAATTTAGTCTTAATGGTAAAATTGTTTCAAAAAATATAGCTATCAAAATTGTATATTAAAAAATCTCTGCTGATATGGTACAAAACATCATTGCCTCATTATCTTTTCCATTGACTGAAATAGCCTGTGTTTGCTTCTTTTTTATTAGAGAAAAAAGAAACATTATGATGCATATTAGTGATAAATATTGTACATTTTCAGTTTGGAGAGTAACTTACCTTTTCAGCATTGCAGGGTCACATATATTTGGCTGAGGTTTTCACTGTAATAAGAACAGGTTTGAGAAGAATGGAATGAGTTATTTCATGTACATTCACAAACTCCATGTAAACAGAAATACTGAATTATGCATAAAAAGTGTCCAGCCAGAAAGTATGCAATATGATTTTCTGAGTCCTTTGGCTTTTTGAAATTTTCGTTTTTTTTTTGTTCAAGGCTCACTTTCATTCAATTTTACAAAGATAATAGAATCAGATATGTCATTGAAAAACTTAACTTGTAATACTGGTTTATTTAATATGAAAAAGCTAATGTTGAAAAGGAAAGTATATGTCTTGGTCACTGTACAACTGGTGTGTGAAGTGTTTTTGTTTTTTCTTTTTTTGTGAGTTGAAGTCCTGCTTTGTCACCTAGGCTGAAGTGCAGTGGCGTGATCTTGGCTCACCTCAACCTCTGCCTCCCAGGTTTAAGCGATTCTATTGCCTCATCCCCTGGAGTAGCTGGGACTATGGTCACGTGCCCCTGCGCCTGGCTAATTTTTTTGTATTTTTAGTAGAGACAGGGTTTCATCATGTTGGCCAGGCTTGACTTGAACTCCTGACCTCAGTTGATCAGTCTGCCTAGGCCTCCCAAGGTGCTGGGATTACAGGTGTGAACCACTGCACCCGGCCGTACTTTGGAGTTTTAAAAGAATAAAAGACATCCTGGGTACACACTATATAGAAAGCATTTTTTTCTAGGCAGTGTGAACAGCACTGTGAGTTATATAAATCTGTCAGGGGCTCACAGTCTATTGGGTATGCCAAAACCATATCTAATCAATTTTAAGCAAGCTGTACTATAATAAGGGATGGAACAGAGGAACAAATAATATACTTTGAACTGTGAGGAAAGAGAGAAATTCATTTCTAACTGATGAGAAAAATTTCTGAGAAAGCTTATGGGACATAAAATTTGAGCTATTTATAAATGTGTGGGATTTCAATTAGTAAGTATAAACTGTAAGTGGCAGAGATCTTTTCATTATTTTTCTGCATTTGCTATATAGTTTTCCAGACTCAGTCTTTGCATTTATATAGGAAAAACAACAGAACTTTCAAAATAATTAGAGAAAGGGAGGTGAGAGTGAATCATTGGGGAGTGGAGGACCGACAGCCCAGCATGTGCAGTTAAATTCTCCCTTCCTCACATAAATAGAATGAATTCACTGCCAAGATAACTAATCCTGTAGTTTCTTCTTTATAATATATTTTTTGAAGTTGCTATGATTATCAGTTGCTTATGTTAAACATAGTTCCTACATCCCCACATTCCCTTGAATCTTTTTTCTGCTTATAGGTTCTCCTGAAATATCTGAAATATCTCTATTTTGTCTTCTAGACCTATGTGGTCAGTGTTTAAATGAAAAAGTTTTCAAAGGAGGAACACACTCATAATTGTAGTGAAAGCTCAGAAAATGTAGTTCTGATAGGAAGAACATAAAAAAAAATTTCCCTTCCTCCCCAACAAAGGATATCTAGAAAAAAATGCTACATTATAATCAATTATAACCTGACTGTGTGAGATAATGGCTTGTCAACAGAAGGGAAATCTTCCTAGAGATTAGAAAAAAAGAGAACCAGTATCATGATGTTTTAGTTACTATAGTCTTATAGTATAGTTTGAAGTAAGTTACCTTCATGTCTCCAGCTTTGTTCTTTTTGTTTAGGATTTCCTTGGTTATTTGGGCTCTTTTTTGGTTCCATATAAATTTTAAAATAGTTTTTTTTCTCCTAGTTCTCTGAAGAATTTTAATGGTAGTTTAATAGGAATAGCATTGAATCTACAAATTGCTTTGGGCAGTATGGCCATTTTGATATATTGATTTATCTTATCTATGAGCATAGAATATTTCTTTGTTTGTGTTATCTCTGATTTCTTTTGAGTAGTGGTTTGTAGTTCTCCTTGTAGAAATCTTTCATCTCCTGATATGGTTGGAATTTGTGTCCCCACCCAAACTTCATGTCAAATTTTAATCTCCAATGCTGATCATGATGAATAAGCTTTTTGATTTTCTGTTGCAATCTGATTTTAATTATTTCTTGTCTTCTGCTAGCTTTTGAGTTGTTTTGTTTTTATCTTGCTCCTCTAGTTACTTCAATTTTGATGATAGGGTGTTGACTTTATATCTTTTCTTTCTTCTCATGTGGGCATGTATTGCTATAAATTTTCCTCTAGACACTGCTTTAAATGGGTCCCAGAGTTTCTGGTACATTGTGTCTTCGTTCTCATTGGTTTCAAGAACATCTTTATTTCTGCCTTCATTTCATTGTTTATCCAGTCAACATTCAAGAGCCAGTTGTTCAGTTTCCATGTGGTTGTGTGGTTCTGAGTTAGTTTCTTAATCCTGAGTTCTAATTTGATTGTACTGTGGTGAGAGACTGTTTGTTAACATTTCCTTTCTTTTGCATTTGCTGAGGAGTGATTTATTTCCAATTGTGTGGTTGAATTTAGAGTAGATGTGATGTGGTGCTGAGAAGAATGTACATTCTATGGCTTTGGTGTGGAGAGTTCTGTAGATGTCTATTAGGTTTGCTTGGTCCAGATCTGAGTTCAAGTCCTGGATATCCTTGTTAATTTTCTGTCTCATTGATCTGTCTAATATTGACAGTGGAGTGTTAAAGTCTCCCACTATTATTGTGTGGGAGTCTATGTCTCTTTGTA
>CAUYNB010055694.1:0-82139 GCA_963574225.1 Lagothrix lagotricha | reverse complement strand
AAGCTTCCTATGTGCCAGGATGATGCTAAACGCTTTACTTGCATTATCTCATTTTAACCTCAAAACACTAAAATGCTTTAATTTTCCCTGTGTTACAGATGAGGAGAGGATGTGGAGAAATAGGAACACTTTTACACTGTTGGTGGGAGTGTAAATTAGTTCAACCATTGTGGAAGACAGTGTGGCGATTCCTCAAGGACTTAGAAATTCCATTTGACCCAGCAATCCCATTATTGAGCATATATCCAAAGCATTATAAATCGTTCTATTATAAAGACACATGCACACGTATGTTCATTGTGGCACTGTTTACAATAGCAAAGACTTGGAACCAACCCAAATGCCCATCAATGATAGACTGGACAAGGAAAATGTGGCACATGTACACCATGGAATACTTTGTAGCCATAAAAAACGATGAGTTTGTGTCCTTTGTAGGGACATGGATGAATCTGGAAACTGGCATTCTCAGCAAACTGACACAAGAACAGAAAATCAAACACCACATGTTCTCACTCATAGGCAGGTGTTGAACAATGAGAACACATAGACAAAGAGAGGGGAGCATCACACACTGGGGTTTGTTGGGGGGGACTAGGGGAGGGATAGCAGTGGGTAGGGAGGTTAGGGAGGGATAACATGGGGAGAAATGCCAGATTTAGTTGACAGGGGAGATGGAGGCAGCAAACCACACTGGCATGTATGTACCTATGCAACAATCCTGCATGATCTGCACATGTACCCCAGAACCTAAAGTGCAATAAGAGACAGCCCCACCTAGTGAAAATGAACCAGATGGTTATCACAAGCATACAGCACTTTCAAGAGGCAGAAAAAAAGAAAATACAGAAGAGGATCAGTGGGAGAGAAGGTGTGTGCCATAGCTGAGCAAGGGAAGTGCTTGTTACAATGGCTTAAACCCGTTTTGGCAGCTGCGAGATGGAGTTGCAATAATGAGATGGTAGCACACTGAGTGAGGCATATGCTTGCCCCCTTCCCCTCTCCTTCCTCCCATGGTGCTTGTATATTTTTAGCCTGTGGTGTTGGAATAATGAATACCCAAGTGAATGTAGTGTTGGAAGGAGATTTTTCTTGGCAAAATGGCAACAAGAGCTGCCAAGTATCTTCTAAAATGTAAACAAATCATCCACCTCCATCAGGGAAAGATTACGCACAGTATTCCTGAGTCAGTGTGGGATTTTCACCTGGTGTGGTTTGCACTTTGAATTCTCCTCCATCATCACAAGCTTTACCACCTGGTGTGTATTAAGCAGTCCATTACTCTTTGAAATCATTGGTGTTCCAGCTGCTACAATCAGATAATCAGGCACAGTTTAGGAAATAAAAATCTTCTCCCATTAGGAAGACACTGTGGAAGTGCCACTGAGCTGGCGGTCTGGGCTTTCCTTTGGTTATATCACAAATCGCCACTCTTTGTATATACAGTTGTAAGGTAAGGGTATGGTATTGAATGACATTTAAGATTCCCTCCAGCTCTGAAGACTATCATCTAGTGTTCAGTGTTACTCTAGGCTACTTTAGGCAGAAAGCAGCTCAGTCTTCCTATTCATAAAAACAACTTTCCAGAATTGCAGCATCCACTTTCTCGTCATTTGGAATGTCTCTTTTCCCCAGGGTCATGTAGCGTCCTTACCATGTTTTCTGGAAGCTCATGGCTTTCTACCACAAAGTATGGATTCTCCCTCTCACCAGGCCTCATAGACTTGCTATGTTCTAAAATGTACCCTGTTTGAAATATCACAATTTCTCCTCCTAACATCAACCTCAACCCAAACTCACCTGTGTTGCAGCTCCTTTCCCTAGTCATACTCTTAGCTAGTTCTTTAAGTGATATATTTTTTAAAATGCCCTTTTAATGATAAGATGTCTATGTTTTGCATGGGCTTAACCCAAAGGAATGGTAGTAATTTCAGTTGCTATTAATACAAATGATGAAGAGATAGTTACTTGCACCTAGAACCATTAGGGGCCCAAAATCATATGCATAAGTGACCACCTACATGTAAAGGCTACACATATCTACTGGGAATTCAATCCAAGAAACACATATCAAACATCAGACACATGCATTTCATTGTTGTAGACTCTGGTGGCATGGAATCTATGTTGCAAAGATAAATAAGACAGTTCTTTCCTTAAAGGAACTTAAAATTATTTTAGAGCTACAGAATCTTAATGGATTTTATGTTAATTGATAGCATTAGATTTTTTATTGCAGCAAAATATATATAACATGAAATTTACCATTTTAACAATTTTCAAATGCATAATTCAGTAGCATTTAAGTACATTAATTGTGATATTTTTATCCATAATAACTTATTCATTTGTTGAGAGTTATAAGTTTGAGTGTATAGCAATGAGTGTTACGGTCTTCATCTTGGAGAGCTCACCTTCTAAATGTGACTTAGCCAAACAAATAAACATGGTAGGTCAAGAATTTTATGGCCGTCTGACTGCCTTTCTTCTTTCCTGCCTTCATTTTTTCTCTCGTTCCCTTCCTTCTATCCTCACTCTGTTCCTAAAATAATCTCAAGCAGATTACAAACACATACAAACAACAGGTTGAAATTAGTGGAAATCTGCCATGGAAAGTGAAGGTAAGAAAGTAAGATACATCCAGATGTGAGTTAGTACAGAAAAGGCATGCCTAGAGTCTTGTAAACATGCAAGAGCCAGACTTCAAGTTTTATTGTAACTCTCCCAGATCCAGTTTAGCAGGGAAATATGATCCATTTCAAGGTTCACAGTGTCCTGCTGGTGACAAAAAACAAAAATAGGGGCTCAAGAACTCAGCTTTTCTGGATACTGAGGAAAAGTTCTCCTGTGGGTTGCAATTGAGAACACACTGCCTCCATTCATGCAGTCTATAAAGTAATGAATTGGTATGGACTGTCTTTTATTAAAAACCTTTAATACACGTTAATGGCATTACCCAAATGGTCATTTCAGTAAAAGTAGAGTGAAGCCAGTGCTCAGCATCTTTTAACTTGGCCTAATCCAGGTTAGATGTTAGAGTCTAGATGTTATCCTATTGTACGTGTGCCTATGTTATGAGAAAGGAGGGAAGTACTGTTTAGGGCTACTCTAGTTTGTGATGATAAAGCCTCATTGTCTACATAGAAGAGACTGCTAAGTTCTGTTTCCATAAATGGGAAGGCCTAGTGCTATGAAGTGCTGTTCCTAAAGTAGTATTAAGCATAAGATCAAAGGAGGAGAACCAGATTGCATGGCTTTTTGGTTCAGGGGAAGTCTTTATCTGCATCTGTCATGAAATTATTTCTTCCAATCCTACGTCTCAATAAAAGTCATATTATGGTTTAGGTTCTACATGGACAGAAATGACCAGGGTCTCTAAGAGTCTTGAACATTAACTCATTTGTCATGATTTCTGGCCATTGAGCATTTCTAGATTTCTAGTGTGAGGAATCCCCTCATTGAGAGAGTTGTGGTGGACGACAGCAACCACTGGAGAAACCATGAGTTGGAGGTGCTCTACCCCTTCCTTGTACGTGACTTGGTTGAGTGTACATCCAGATGTTAAGTTTTAAGTGAGTGGTGTACTGACGAAGGGACTGTGAGATTTGGTGTTTCTGGTGGTGGTTTACAACAGTGTCTATGGCTAGTGGCAGCATCCAGGGGCAGTTGAGTGGAGTGGCCAGGGAAGAATTCAGCAGCAGCTTCCTATATGACTATGTCTTTAATTTGGGTTTTGTGTATTTTGTGAGCCCAATTCTCCAGCCTTCTTATTGGGCTTTTGAGTTATCCAATATCTTTCCAATAATTCTTTTTCTGCTTAGGGTAGTCAGGTTGCAATAAAGAATCTTGGTGATACAGCCCGTAACTGAATCCATCTCCTGGAACTCAAAGCTAAGGAAAGGTTATTTTAGTTTTGTGCAATTTCTCTAGAAAATGATACAGGGGTCAGCCATGACTCAAATTTTAGTTACCACATTAGCCATGTTTTCCATGCCTAGCCATAACACACAGGCCAAACCTTAACTAGTAATAGGGAAAGATACATTTTAGATGGAACAATAGGTCTTTAGGGAACTTACTTAGAAAAAATTGAATAGCCTCTACTCTGGATCTAACTTGAGAGGGCCGTATCTGTAGAGCTGATAAAGGTAGAACAAATGATCAGAAATAAGAGTCCATATGGAGGGTAGCCCTTGAACATCTCTGGGGGAGAAACTCTTCCTTCAGAATATTATGGTGGGCTTGAGAGCTTGAGTTTACTTATCAAGTAGAAAATCCTGGATGGGAAGGCAAGCACCCTAAGAATCATAACAGCCAGGTGGTTGGCTTTAATTTGTGAAGCTAAAAGAACAATCCCCCTAAAAAGGAACTTGGATCTGAATGTCTATTTACTGACTGCATTTACAAATATGGCTTATGGCTGCATAACTGAAATCTATGTCTCCATCTTCACATGGCCTTCTCCTCTGTGTGTCTCTGTCCTCTCCTCTTCTGCTCTTATAAGGACTTCTGTTACTGAATTTGAGGCCCTACTCAGTAATATAGGAGGATTACATTTCCTTATTTGGACCCTTTTTCCAAATAAGGTGACACTTGCAGGTTCTAGGTGAACAGACTTTTGGAGGGCAGCAACCATTCAACACACTATAGCACCATTTGGTCTGCCAGAGCCAGGCCTCTGTGTGAACACAGAAAAGTGTCTGTGGGCACCTATGCTGACCTGAGAGCTCAGTAAGCTACCATTGGTTGGGTTCAGTGGGGATTTCTCCTTCTCTCCACAGTCCCCATTGCTGGGAAGGACCAGGCTGGGCAGAGCACTGGGAACATGGTAGCTCATCCCACGTTTGCTCCCAGCAGAGGCTTTTCATTCACAACTCTCTGCATGGCACAAAAGAAATGAAAGTTCTTTATGTCTCTGTTTTCTAAAGATTCCCATCCCTGCTTCTATTTAAATCATTAAAAATAATTTTCTAACTAACTCTTATTTGTATGGTTGCTTATTTAAGAGGTTCTCTACATTTATCACATTTATGCATAGGAAAAATTTATTCAATGACAGATATTTTAGAACTGAATTCCAAGCTACACAATTACGTGGCTTCACATTGTTTAAGAGTCCAATCTTTTTTGACTCTTAAGTGTGGTATCAAAAACGGATTGGGCTTTTAAACAATGTGAAGTCAAATAACTGTGGCTCTCTTTTCTTTCATTCTCAAGTCACATTTTTCGTTTCCCTTGGAACTCATTCTTGAAGAATGACATTGACTGTAATCTATATCCACATTCATTTTTTTCAGAGGAAATTGCAATATCTGATGTCTAAGTATTCAATATCAAGTGTTCCTTAAAATATCTTCTCAACAGGCAGAAAAGGATACAGAAATTACAGTCAGCTCTTGACTGTAGACCACCCACATTCTTGTTCTCTAGAAACTGTCAGGGGTAGGCTGAAGAAGGAAGAGGAATCAAAACTCACATGCACCAACTTTGCCACTTGTTAGGCCTCTGAAAGAAAACATCTTGTCAAGAAAAGCCTGGAGTTATTGACTAACATGAATGTTTTAGTGTGATCTGCACATTCCACTCTTTCTGAACCATTTGCATCTCATATGTCAGATGACAGGAAGCTGGGCTTCGCTTTGATATTCTAAGTTTGAAAATTCCCTAAAGACTGAAATGTGGGTACAATATGAAGGATGTTAAGAATTATGAAAGTTTGCTCGTTATTTCCATTAATTCCTAATTTTCATTAAATTGATTACTTCTTTTCTTTTTTGTTTCTTTTATTTTTTTCAAGACAGGGTCTCACTCTGTCACCCAGGCTGGAATATAGTGACATGATCTCAGTTCACTTCAACCTTGACCTCCCCAGCTCAGGTAGCTCTCTCACCTCAGCCTCCTGAGTAACTGGAACTACAGCCACCATGTCTGACTAATTTTTCTATTTTTCTGTAAAGAATAGGTTTTGCCATGTTGCCCAGGCTGGTCTTGAACTCCTGAACTCAAGTGATCTGCCCCTGTCAGCCTCTCAAAGTGCTCGGATTACAGGCATAGGTCACCATGCTTGGCCTATTATTTTTCTTTTTATTCCAGAAGAGGATCATCTCCTAGCACGATGTGTGAGTCTAGCGGTATGATGGTTAATACTGTCAACTTGATTGGCTTGAAGGACACAAAGTGTTGATCCTGGGTGTGTCTGTGAGGGTGTTGCCAAAGAAGATTAACATTTGAGTCAGTGGGCTGGGGAAGGCAGACCCACCCTTAATCTGAGTGGGCACCATCTAATCAGCTGCCAACAGGGTTAGAATATAAAGCACGCAGAAAAACATGAAAAGACGAGACTGGCCTAGCCTTCCAGCCTACATCTTTCTCCCATGCTGGATGCTTCCTACCCCTGAACATCGGACTCTAAGTTCTTTAGTCTTGGGACTCAGACTGGATTCCTTGCTCCTCAGCTTGCAGATGGCCTATCGTGGGACCTTGTGATTATGTGGTTAATACTGAATAAACTCCCCTTTATATGTATATATATATCCTATTAGCTCTGTCCCTCTGCGGAACCCTGACTAATACAGTGGAACTAACACTGATGAGTCACAAAAGAAATAAAAATGCTTTTTAAAATTTGTGTTTAAGAGTTTTTAACGCTTTTACAGAACCTTGTTTTTCAATATGAAAGTGTGTTTATTTTATATGATAGCTAAGCTGACAAATCCTCAATTGTTCTTCATCAATACTGCTGGAAAGTAATCACATTCATTCATATTACTAGGAAATCTTGTTTCTTTGGGTTTTTTTTTTTTTTTTAAACTTCATCACTTAGGGAAAAGAATCAATCCCAATTTAGTGCATCATGGCAACACTGTAATAATTGAAGCTTTATCATGAAAGAACGCCCATGCTTCAGACATTATTGTTTCTAGAATGTACATTGTGCTGCATATCAGGAGAATCTAGAAATATCTATTCAATAAGAATATTTCAAATCATGTTCAGGGAGTTCCCTTATTAATGTTTGCATTTATTTTATTTAAAAATAAGTTGCAAGCTTGAGTTCAAGGGTTATTTCATTTTTGCTTTACATAAGTATAGAGTCCATTGTCTAGGCACAAGATAGATTGTTTTCTGATTTTCCATTTTATCAGAATCTGATGTTCTGGCTGAGTAATTTCTTTAAGAGATAGCGTTGATCAACATTGTCATCTTCATATTCTTCACATAGAAATGTTTAATTCTCTCTAAGATTGTTCTCTTTGTGCCCAGATTTGAGTAAGTGGTCATGGGTTTATGGGTCAAAAGTTACTCATTCACCTCCCTATATATTTGTAAAAGGGGTAAATAATTTTTAAAACATATTTAAAAAAAATGCTTCCTAGTGATTATGTGCCAGGTTTTGTCTTTCAAAGAAATTTAAGGTGGTGCCAGGAGCATAAATGGTGTCAAAATTCGACCTCTGAGTTAGAAACTTTCCAATGAATCCTTTTTTCCTTAATGTAGTCAGAGTTGCTTCTGTTACTTCAGACAGAAATAACTGTCTCATATTCCTTCCAGCCTTACAGAGTTTATACTCTGGTGGAGAATATGGATAATTAAACAATATAATAAGATATAATGTTGTGTTCAATTTTGAAGCCCACAGTTTCTCTTCCACAGAAATTTACATTCTCTTCTCTAAAGACAGAGAGAGGCAAAATCTGCAGTGCCAGAAAACCTTGAGGCAGACTTCAAGACTCTCCCCAAATCTCCTCAGTGTAGAAACCATGGATCAGGTCCAAAGTCCCATCTGATTCTTGGTTTCCATCAGCCTTGTTCCTGCATGTTCTACCACCTGAGACAGCCCTCTCCATCTTGGGTCAGCTGTGACTTTTAGGAAGTCCTTCTTCATGTTGAGCTGAAATTTGTCTCCCTGAACGTCCTCTGCTTGGTTCTAGTTTTATCCTTTGTACACTGGACAAGTCTTACATGTTTTCTTTCTTCACTCAACAAAGCTTGCTCTGTGGCTGCTCCAGGTCAGACACTGTGCCAGATTGTGCCTAATTGGCTGCATTTTCCACAGGGTTGGGAGGGAGGATACTGACATCAGTCTTTTCCAAGATGGAGTCTTGCTCTTATCGCTCAGGCTGGAGTGCAGTGGTGCAATCTTGGCTCACTGCAACGTCTGCCTCCTAGGTTCAAGCAATTATCCTGCCTCAGCCTCCCAAGTAGCTGGGATTACAGGTGCTGGCCACTATACCCGGCTAATTTTTGTATTTTTAGTACAGATGGGGTTTCACCATGTTGGCCAGGCTGACCTTGTGATCTTGTGATCCTGCCCTTGTGATCCACCTGCCTCACCTTGTGATCGAACTCCTGACCTTGTGATCTGCCCGCCTCAGACTCCCAAAGTGCTGGGAATATAGGCGTGAGCCACTGCTCCTGGCCAGCCAGTCTTTAGAAAGAAAACAAGAACTAAGAAGAGAGCCATGGAAGCATGCACCGGTGGACTTCACTTGTACCTCACCTGGGAGCCAGGGAAGGTTTTTCCAATAAATGATGTTTAACCGGAGCTCGGAAGGATGAGTGGGAATTTTCTAGGCAAAAGGGATAGAAGGGAGAGTCTTTCAGCAGGGGAGAAAACAAGTGGCATGGCCCTGGGGCAGGAAGGAGCAGGATGTGCTCAATGAACTAATGAACTAAAAGGAAGCCAGTTTCACTGAGGTATGAAAGCAAAGTAAGAGAGACATGGGAGATGAGGCTGGAGGCAAGGTGGTGATTCTGTCATGCCGGCCCTTGTGCACCATGGTCAGGGCTTTTGAATGTCATTCTTTTGTTCATTCATGAATTCATGAATGAGATGAGATCCCTCGATATCCTGCGTACTCTTTCATGTACTAGGGATAAAAGAGGAAAGAAAACGGACAGAATTCTTGCCCTAAGGAAACGAAACTTACATTCAGGTTAGGGGAGAAAGACGAACAAATAAAATGTGTACTGTGTCAGAAAGTGATAGGTGCTACAGAGAAAACAGGGAAGGGAACGGAAGTGTGGGGATTGAGGTTTTATCTTAAGGGAGTGTGAGTGGCCCTCTAGAGTTTTGCAATCGTATGGCACTGCCATGGACAGCCAGGAAAAATATGTTAAGTGGGGCCATGACTGGATGGGGATTGTTCTTTAGCTGCTCAGTGGAGAATGGATCAGAGACAGGCTGAGTAGGAGGCAGTTACTCAGGTGAAATAGAAAGTGAGCTGAAATTAGGATCGTGCCAATGGGGCATGGGGATAAGGGGACTCATTTGGTAACATTTAGGAGGTGAATATTCCTTGTCTGGCTTGGCTAACCAGTAAATAAACATTCCCACTCATTTAAGGCCCTGTAGGTTTCAGCTGAAAGTCTGAAAAAGACTACACCAAAACTGACTTATTATTTTGTGAATAAAAATATTTATGTACGTAAATATTTATTTTCATAATTACTGTTGAGGGGTCCAAATATCAAAAAATATACCAGAAATAGAAGTTGGCTTTGCTGACCCCATGTAGATGTATAAATAAAAATGAAGTTTCCAGGGCAAGATCATGATTTATGGATGGATACTTCTAAATCTGGTCTCGATGTTTCTATTACTTGCCTCGGGGAAGAGGCTGAGAAAAACCGAATGTTAGTGCTTGAACTGCAGCATCATCATTTATTCTTGCTCTGTTTTGGGCTCACGTGCAGGCCCAGGTGGGGAATTCTGCCTGATGCTGGTACCATGTTGGCATTGGAATGTCACCTCAGGCCAAGTCTGGGGAGCAGCTAGGGGATCAGAGCGTCTGAAAACATCATCCCTGCCTCTGAGCTTTCTAAGGTGGAAAATAAACAGTGGAGCCAGAACAGGTAGGCAAAGCAGAATGGGCCCTTTGGCACTCACAGCAATTCCAACTTTTCTTTTTGTCCTGTCTGAAAGGTGTCTTGAGTCAGAGGCACATAGCCTTTGGTCTGCCGTGAATTCTCATCTTACCTCGAATTACATGTATTTGTACTTGGACTCCATTATGTGCAAGCAGGAAGAATAAAAAATACCAATCTTGGCCAGGCACGGTAGCTCACACCTGTAATCCCAGCATTTTGGGAGACTGAAGTGTGTGAATCACCTCCGGTCAGGAGTTTGAGACCAGCCTGACCAACCTGGTGAAACCCCATCTCTACTAAAAACACAAAAATTGCCCAGTGCCTGTAATCCCAGCTACTTGGGAGGCTGAGGGACGAGAACTGCTGGAACCATGGATGTGGGAAGGAGCTTGGTCTATTAGAGAAAGAGACAGGTGTCCTATGGTGAGTGAGCAGGGAGGAGAAAATGCACTTGTGAAGCGAAGCGGGATCCAGCTCTTGTGGGTCTTGTGAACCATGATTAGACATTTGAATTTTACTTCAGTAACCATGGGAAGACACTGGAGAGATTTACACATGAAAATGACAGGGCGTAACTTACATGTTAAAAAAAATTATATAGACAATGGACTGTAGAGAGGTAGACAGGACAGCACTTAGGATGCAGCTCCCACAGTTCAGGATAGACAGCAAGGTGGCGTGGACCAGGGAGGCAGAAGCAGTTGTGGCCAGGAGCCCGATTCAGGACCCGAGTTGTAGGAGATGACTTACTGATGCACTGGATGTGGGTGCTGATGACAAGAACAAAATTAAGGATGTATCTGGGGTACTTGGCCTGAGCAACCAGGTAGATGGGGTGCTATGAAGTGATATGGGGAGGACTGGAGGTTTGTGGGGAATCAGGAGTTCTGTTTTGGACACATTAGGTTTGAGAGGGTTATTGGACATCCACGTGGAGACGTTGAGCAGGCCGAGAGAGGTCTGGCTGGGGATGCCAGTGTGTGAGTCATTGGCCTGAAGCTGGTGTTGAAAGCAGTAAGAGTGAATATAAATTAAAAAGAGGAGGAAACTAAGGACAGAACCAGGGGACCCCAGTGAGTGGTTACAGGAGAGAAAGAAGACCCAGCACAGGACCCAGGCAGGAGCAGCCTGTGAGGCACAGGAACACGGCAGATGGTTCCACAAACCTCAGGGAAAGCAGTGTTTCCAGAAGGAGGCTGTGACCGCTGAGCCAGGCTGCTGAGAGGTCAGGCAGGGAGGAGGAAGAACCCAGAACGAGGTGCAGATGTGATGTCGGGACTGGGGGAGGTCGCACTGCCGCCTCAGCAGGAAGAAATGGGACGTGTTGAAGGAGTCAGGGATATCACTCCTGACTACATCTTCCTACTTCTAGAGCAAGTTAATATTTTTTTTTCCGTTGACGGATAAATTGTTTGCTGTTTGATTTTCTTCACACCAGCTGTTTCTGTTGGTACCATACAAAAAGGAGTTTTCCCGTCACCCATTTCCCATATCAACGGTGAGCCATGAATGTGGTTGGCATATGTTTCTTCTGCTAGCTGATTTACTCATTTTTGACATAACTGACTTTCAGCTTGGATTCATTTACTTCATTCCTCTTGTGCACACTTCTTATCACGGTGTTTTTGTCGATAGCTTCTTGAAGGTTTTGTCAGTTTAAACCCTTTCTCAGCTGTCATCAGACATTTTGTATACAGCATACTCTGCTGTCTTTGCTGTCAGACATGCTTGAGTTTGAATCCCGGCCTTATCATTTGTAACCTTGGCCATTTTATGTAACCCATCTATGGCTCAGTTATTTATCAATAAAAACGTGGTACAATTTCAACTCCCCCCCACCAGGATTTCCTTGAGACAATCTCCACAATGCTTAGCCCAGTGCTTAGCACACAGTAGAATAAATGATACTGGTTGTAGCTGGAACTACACAAAAATCTATAATAGTTTCTAAAAATGCACCTGCTAAAAATTTGAACTAGGATTCTCCAAGATTGGCAGTGAGCAAAGAGTATCTAAGAGAAAGACACCTTGAGGTCGAACGCCGAGGGCAAGATTCATCCTCCCTTTGAACATCTTGTACTAATGACCGCAGCTCCGCATTACCCCGCAAATGACAAGAGGGTCTCCATTGTCAATTGTCAATACCAGAGGACCAGGGCTTGATTTTTATAAAGGAAGCAACTGGGTTTTCTTTAGAGATGCAAATGGAAATGTTAGGTTTGGCATGTTCCAGGGATTTTATCTGCTCAACTGAAAAGGGCATTTTATCGCCCTAAGCACAGCTCTTAGAGTTACATTCAGGAGGGAAGAATGTAACCTGACTGCTTTGTTCTCATTCATCTCATTCTGAACCATGGGATGCTGGGCAAAATCAATGCCTTTGGTCTTGTTATTAGTTGGTCTTGTGCTTCCCAGAGAAATCTTGGAGTCCTGAGTTGACATCTTTGCTGGAGACTGACAGTTGGAATGAGATGTTCAAGTGATGAACATGAAGAGAAACACATCTCTTTAAGGCAAAAATAGACCTTGTTACTGGATCAAGCTACAAAAGGGTAGAGGTGGAAGACTTTTCAAATTTCCTTCCTTGGAGGAAATCATCACCTAGTGTTCATAACTCAAATAGGACTTAATCTGTAAGCAAGTAGCTTAAAGATGGTCTCAAGTCCACACCTAGAGATAGGTTTTGGATTCCTTATGGTAAGTCCAAAGAGGAACGCTTATCAGGAGTAATTTTGCGCTAATAGAGGGTGACTGGGTTATCTCAATTAACTTGGATTCTCTTCCCATTATCTTGAGTTTGCCTCTATGGGGGCACATGGCTTTGCTGGCACTTGTTTTACCACATAGCTGAACGTGCGAGTTGAACTAAGTCTGTCGGCATTCCTGTCTAACCCTGTCCATTTCCTGCAAGTAAGCCGGTCATGGACAGAATCTGAATTGGTGCAAAATATCTCACTTTAACCAAAACTCCTACTGAGGTTGGTTTTGGGACCTAACCTTCTTGTCTTCTTGATCTTTATTGCTTAAATTAATGTTTTTACTTGTCCTTTTGTTCTTCTAATGATTAAAGCATATATTTATATATATATATATATATGTATATATAAAAGAAAAACTTTCAGTTCATTGTAATCAAGACAGCATACAAGTCTGAATTATTTGCTATATGTTGTTGTCTCTACATTATTCTACCTGGTCATAATTTCCCATCTAGAATATTTCTTTGGATGAATTTAAAAGTAGTGTAATAATTTTTTTAAACGTTGGAAGTAAAAATATAAGACAGATAAATTAAAGTAGCTAATGATTCCACTGAAGAAAATAAGGTGCATTTTCAGGACAGATAGCATGAGTCAACTTCACTATCAGTAAAATATTTCACAGTATTTTGCTAATGTGGGAATCTTGTAGTGTTGACAGGTAAGGACATTGAAAAAGTAGTAATTTTTAATCTTTTAGAGCCATGATTTGGACAGGTAAGGACATTGAAAAACTAGTAATTTTTAATCTTTTGAAGCCACGATTTGGTTTTAAAATCATTGTCATTTTGGAGCCAGAGTGTTTTCATTTAATACATATGCAGTGTGAATTTTTTTTTTTGAGACGGAGTCTTGCTCTGTCACCCAGGCTGGAGTGCAGTAGCACGATCTTGGCTAACTGCAAGATCTTGAGCCTTCCAGGTTCAAGTGATTCTCCTGCCTCAGCCTTCTGAGTAGCTGAGATTACAGGCAGACAGTACCATGCCTGGCTAATTTTTGCATTTTTAGTAGAGACGGGGTTTGCCCATTTTGGTCAGGCTGGTCTCGAACTCTTGACCTTGTGATCTACCTGCCTCAGCCTCCCAAAGTACTGGGATTATAGGCGTGAGCCACTGCACCTGGCCGCAGTGTGATATTAAAAAAGCTAATTTGATTCCATTTTTAAAAACAAATGTTTGTAAAGCCTAGAGACAGTATCTGAGATATATTTATGCTCAGTAGAGTTTTCTCCTTTTCTTAAATGACTTTAAAGACAAAAGATCAAAGTTGGTTACATTTAAGTTCTAAAGTAAAGAAAACCATTTTCTTGAAATGCTCAAAGAAGCTGTCATCATGAATGAACTATGAAGTAAAAAGGCCAAGCTGAGAAGATGACAGCAAATGTGGACTGCTGCAGTGAAGATGGGTCAGTCATTTTAGGAAGAATAGACAGAAATCATACAAAGGTGCCGAAAAGCAGATGCTACTGCAATGGCATTGGAGACAGATGGGGACTATGCTGTGGCCAGAAGATGTTCTACTTTATCATGATAATGGAAATCATGAAAATTGCATTAGTACATAAAGGTTTATCTCTTTACAATGTCAAAAGTCAAGAAAAAGAGATTACATTACAGACCAAAGGAAGCCATTCAACCAACTACAAGGGAAATTGTTGGAAGGGTGCTTTTACCAAAAACCAGACCAAACCAAACCAACCAAACCAAACAAAATAAATCAGTTCACTAACCCAAGAGTAGGAGACAGTGGCCCTATAGTGCTCTTGTTTAGAGGATTCTAAAGAGACTCTAGTGTACTTCTCAGGGCAGGCAGGCACAGCTGTTGCTTTTAAAATTTCAAAGCTCCAAACATCTTGACCTCTTGGTTGATGATTTTCATCTCCCCACATCCTTACCTCACAGGGTCTGCTTGACTGAGTGGTTCATGTGGCTCCAATACTCAGGAGGAAAACAGACACTCCTTCACCTTACAGTCACGTTTGGCTATAATTCAGAGGCAGCCGAATTGTTTTCTTAGGGCAGTAGCCTCACAAGCAATGCTGACCTGACACAGGGCATTGGAGAATATAGTGAGTGACAGCTAGTGCATGTCTAGGTATGAGGAATCCCCAGTGGAAGCAGTAGGCTCTCAGCCCCGGCTTCGGCAGTTACAGATGGACAGTTGCAGCTCTAGTGGCAGCTGTGGTATGGGGAGTCACATGGGCAAGGCCAGTCCCAGTGATCCCTCTGACACTTGTGTGTCGAGTAGGAATAGCAGCGGGACAACTCCCCTCTTGCAAATTTTCCCAGGAGGATTCAATCCAGAAGGACAAAAGCAGTTCACCATGGGCATGTACCACATGTTTTTTCTTTCTTTTTTTTCTTTGGGATTATACTTAAAAGTTGGTTAGCAACAGGGATCCTCCTAAGGACCTCTTATCCAAGTGCCTGAGAAGCTGCTCTGGGCCACTTAGTGGGAAGGATCTACATTCAGCTCTCTGATCTTGGTTTCTAGTGATCACAGAGCAGCCTCCCTGAAGACTTAACACTTGTGTTGTCTGCAGAATTTTGTCAGTAGCGACTAAGACTGTTGCGTCTCAAGGCTAAACAACTCTTTCTATCTAAGCCATCTCCACACATGCCATAAAACGACTGGACTTGAGATTTTCAACAAAATGATCTCCAGTTCCTCAAGCTTTCAAATTCTGTGTCTAAGCTTGTGACTAAGGTGAAATGAATTTCACGTTGTTTGGAAATCATGATTGTGAATTGAAAAGTGAATGAAAAGTGAAGTCTTAGTCTTCATCTAAGGATACCAAATTCCCCATGTTGAGTTATCCTCTATCCCTGACAATTTTCCTATTAATTAAAACGCAGCCTGATAAGCAGAATCTTGGGGAACATAAAGCAGTTATGTGATTCACTCAACCATTTGTATGCAAGTGTGACCTATTTAGCTCTTAAAATCCTATTTAATGCCAAAAACCACATTAGAGAATTTAAACAAAAGCTCACAGGGAGTCCCATAATGAGAGTGTTTTGATTATTCCAGTGATGAGCTCCTTTCTCTCTTTAGTAATTTCATTTAGAATAGTAGTCATTTTAAGAGCAAGTAGATTTTCTTATTGCTTTACTAGTTTGCTGTGAAATTGGCAAGTGACCAACCATCTGTGAAACTGCATTATTACTATTACTTAAAATTTATCAAACCTCTTCAGGTACTATGGAAGTAATTCTCCCTGCCTATAAAGAGAAGACCAAGAAAGGCATTAATGAGACCCAACTCTGGACAAAAATAGATGTTATCACCCCATGTTTCAATCTACTAGCCCAAAGTTCCAGAAATGGTATTTGTGGACCCTGTTGGGAAAAAGTTGAGTGAATAATGGTTTTGATCCACTGCCATAGTCATCTACTCTTCAGTGCCTAGGAATTTACTTCTTCCTCTCATGAGAGATATGCATTCATTTATGCAGGCTTTTATTTGTCATTGGCATTTCTTGAAATGGATGGGTGTGTAGGCTTCTACTGTAATTTATGAATGATTTAAAATAATTCCAGCAGTACTGCCTCTTTTAGGGTCACCTGTTTCTTTCTTGCTTTTTTACACGGTTAGCAACGAAACAGCGGGGACGATGCTTGAGATATCACCACTGGAACTCCTCTCGTTTCTCTACCAACCCTGGCCATAGATGATTCAAAGAAGGAGGTCTGAAGAGGTCAGGCTGAGGCTAGTGCTGTTCTCCAGCAGTGAGCATCCACAAACACCCTCACCATTGTGAGCAGGTCGTTGTCTCCACCCCGCTGTTCCACTGCAGACAGTGACAGCTATTGTCAGGAAGATGTAGCAGTCCACTGTGATGCTGGCTTCCCAGGGGGAGGGATGGACCAGTGCATTTCTTAAAGCCGGTGACCACACTGGTGGGTTCATCTGGGATACACCAGGTGTCAACACCTGTTGTACGGGCATCATTATTATTGAGTGCCTACTTCACTTTTGAAAGTGTTAACAATTGGATAATGAATTGCATGTTTGGCCTACTTAATGTCCCTACTTAATATCCCCTTGTAGCTCTCTCATCTATTAGGTGACCTAACATTTACATTTTAAGCCTATACCAGTAGCTTGAGGCAATGAGTTCAGGAAGATTATTCTCCATTGTGGAAAGTAATATTTACCTTTATCTGTCCTGAAATTATCCTCAAGCATTATGGGATTGGTCCCAGCTCTAATGCTGAGGGTCAGTGAACAAGCTCATTTGCATGCTTTTACAGATTTTAGTTTCGTCCACACCAGGCCTTTGTCCATCCAGATGGATGGCCCTAATCTTACAGCCTATTCCCAGAGACCGCCACCCTCTGATCATTAGCTTTCCTTGTTAATCAGGCTGCAGTAGTGTTTGGAGGCAACTTGTCTGGCTGTCTGAAAAGTTGTGCACAATGGTTTGTCCTTTCAGGCACTGATGAAAGGCCATCTGGTAGGGGAAGGGCTTTCCAGCTGTATTATAATTTTTTTTGAATGAAATGTTTTTTTTCTTTTTTTTTTAACCAAATGGAGAATGAAAGGACCATGCCTACGTGGCTCTTAGTGAGCACTCTCTTTATGCTTGCAGAAGAAATAAGAAAGAAAGAAAAAGAAGAAAGAAAGAAAGAGAAAGAAAGAAAAAGAAAGAAAAAGAAAAAAGGGAGAAGAAACCAAAGAAAAAAGGAAGAAAAGAAGGAAAAAAGAAATAGTGTATATAACTAAGAAGGAATATTGTAAATTCAAAACTATTTGCAGGAGAAAATAAAACTTTGCTTTGTCATTTTATACTTCAGGCCTGAATTTGAAGGGCCAAGTATTTTAAGTGATTGTAAAATACTCCCTAGAAGGGTGCATTTAAGTGGACATGGTGATTTCTCCCTTTCCAAGACACAGGAATTTTATAGAAAAGAAAGAAGAAAGGAAAGTTTTGTAATAGAATATCTTATGCTTGTACTTTGTATTTATGGTTTATAAGTTTGATTCCCTTAAAACAAGATGTATGAGCACCTTCCATGTACAACGTGTTTTGCTGGGCACTGAAAAATAAACTGGACCTAATTTCAGCTGCTGTTATTTTAGACATTACGATTTGTTTTCCTGTGGGACATCAAGACAATATAATATATTACAGCCTTCCTGCTGAATTTTACTTGTTTCTATTTTTCTCTCATGCTAATAGTCACGAGAATCACTCCAGTGCTTCCTTATCTTACCATTGCAAGGACTTTCAAGTTCTTTAGGAAACCCAGTTCTTTCTCTTAAGAAAACAAATCTTAATTCATAGGGAAACATTGACATACATTTATTGTATATACGATCTGAGCCCCAATCAGTTGGAGTTGCTGGACATTTGGACATAGACTGGGTTGAAGTTCAACTTTATTTCATCTTTGATCAAAGAGCTAAATGGAAGTAAACAATAGAGTAAGATTTACATTTTTCAAGGAAAAAAAACTTATTTAAACTGAGAGTCACATTTCTCAAGCAATTTATTTATGTTAAGTACATGCTATTCTATTTATAAAAGCAGCTCATGATGGATCTCAACCTGAGAGCACTTATTCAAAGCACTTAGTGTGCTACAATTCATTTTTTTCTTGAAAACTGAATGTTTTCCTTTAAAAATTATTCTTAATATATAACTCAGACACACAGTCTTCTTGGCTCATTTAATTTTTGAGGTCTGATTGCAAAAATTGACAAGAACATGTAAAGTATTTATAATCTAAATACTTATGGGGTTGCAAAGTGACAGCAGTTAGTGGAGGAGGGATGATTGTAAGTTCTGAGCAGAAATACGAGCAGCCTCTGCTTTATAAATGTTGCACTCTGGAAGAAAGTTCATCCATTAAATCTTGTGTGCCAAGGCCAGCATACACAGAACCTTCTTTTTTATGAGACATCGCTTATTGGGGGTAAATTTATATTGTCTTACATGTGTTTTAAATGTGGGTTTGAAGCCCCAGAGCATTCTTATATACCAAGATAAACAATTAACTTTGCAAACTATGAACATGTTTAATTTGGCTTTTGAAACTATAGTTCTGAGACAAACTGTGCCCTTCCTAATTTGGAAATATTTTCTTTCTGGTTTTTATTTTGACATGTAAGCCATCTACTTTTGTTGCTATTTCTAGCATCCCAAGGGAGCTGCCTCCATGGTTGTTATAGTGCAGACAAACACATAAGGAAACCAAGAATTCAGTGCTTTCAGAAAGCATTTATTTTTATTTGAAAACATTATACAGGCATTACATTGCCACAGCCAGTCCATAGGGGAGCATGCAAATATCAAAAATGGACAGTTTGTTGAACTTATCGGTGTAAATTTTTTTTTTTGGTTCATATTTTCCATTTGCAGTGTTGTCAGAATTAGTGTGCTTTGTTATGTGGCTTAACAATAGAATCCTACCCATGGGGTAAAATCTGTACTGGTAGCTAGCTGGGGACTACTAAATGGTTATAAATCAAAAAGAAACTGAAAATAAACAATACTACACGCTTGTCAAAAGGTTAATAGCACAAGTTAGCAATATCTAAACTAAACATTGAAACAATTTCATGGGACACGGTGGTGCAAATTTTTTCCATTGCTTGGTCTACCTGGTCATGTATTTGAGAGTCTGAAGCTGTGGGAAGGTCTGACCAAGGCAAGCTCTGTCCCCGGTGAAGTTTTCCTTGAGGAAGTGAGAACCACCACTTAATCTCTAGCAGGGTTTAGGAGAACTGTGGTTTGCTCTTACCTGATCAAATTCTACACAAATTGCTAAAGTCTTATTCATTGAGGAGAGATTGGTGGTGGACTGAACAAATGAAATTTTTGCTGGTGTCTACTGAGGTTATGAAATCTCAGAAACTAAAACAGCTAAAGTTAATGTTGTCCTAATCCCATTTCCCACCCCATTCCCAAAGGATCGATGTTTTTTTACACAGAAAAAGAATTTGTTCTTTGCAACTTTTCTTTTTTTCTTGAAGGGTCAGTCTGGAACTCCTGATCTTCAACAATTCAATATATTACCAACCTTTCTAAATGGAGACAAACCAACACATTGAGGTCATTCAGGGACATGAAAGTCTGAGTACAAGGACACTGAATGATAAAGGGTATACAGTAAATTCATCTTAACATTCAAACTTGGTTTCCATACAATGGAGTCAATTAAAACATCCTATAAAATAATTCAGATGGCAACCTTTAGCCATCTGTTGATTGCAAACTTTTTGGAAATTTGTATTTTTAAAAAATTCCAGTCTACTGAGTGGACTTGGAAATAATTTCATCCACTTGCTTCTCATAAGACTTTACTAAGTGTCTACAAATTAATGTCATAAAAATGAATCAAAGACGAAAACATCTGGCTTAAAATAAATACTAAAAATGCAATAAATCAAATTATGCAAACCAAAGGAATGTAAACACAAAAATAAAACCACAGTCTTTAAAGGTCTTCGGATCTGAATGGACAAAATATTCAGAGAAAGGTATTTAATTGGTTTAAAAGGTAGCAGAGAGAAGATATTGGCAAAGTTGTTTTGTTGATAGAGCTTTAACATTAATATTTTCCCCCATGGAAAATAAAACACGTTTCCTAGGGGGCTGAACTGAGATGACCATCACATCTGAATATCAGAGAAGATAATTTTTCTTCTCCATCTCCAAGAGTAGGTCTACTCATCCTGTATAGAAGGCAGGCAAAAAGGCCGTGTGGGTGTTGACAGACAGTGTTGGACACTTTTGCCTGCCAGATTTAGGCCTTGTACAGGCACTCTGGGATCAGTCCTTCTACTGTAGTCTGTCCTTTTACTTTCCAGAGACCCCAGTGGTGGTTTGCTTTGCTTGCTTGTACAACGTACATTGACTTGAACTGCCCAGTGTCTCCTAAACATGTATTTTCCACCTATAAACCCTGTCACTCCATTGAGGATCTTTTCGAATGCTATTGCAGTCAGCCAAACTGAAAGAGTACATCACATACTGACACATAGCATCTATTCTAAATAATAGAGGTCTGTGGTGTTTCTTAATTTCCTGTGTTTGAAAAAAGGGCTATTTTAAGGGCAACAGATTAGACTAGTGACATATCACTCAAAGTCTTATCAGGATCCTGCAATATTCTCTGTATCCATAAGAATGTCATGTCAATATACTCTGCTATTGAATGAATGCCAAATATGACCAAAACACCAGACTTTTTCAATGGTGACATCGTTACCACTACAAAGCGGCCAGATCAATAAGCCATTTTCAAAGACTGCTCCACATCAGCACCTTGACTGTGATAGGAGGTGGCACAACCAGTGATTTTCCATGACAAAGGTAATTTTCATGCTGGTGTATTTCAAAAAGGGTGTCACACAATTAAAAGGCCAGAGGACCATGGCTTTTTTCAGTGCCTTGATCATTTCCATATCATCACTAAGGAAATTCAGAAAAAAAAATAAAATGGGCAGAGGACCATGGCTTTTTCCTGTGCCTTGATTAATTTCCATATTATCATTAAGGAAATCTAGAAAAAAAATAAAAGATAGTTTTTGAAAGGAGACTACAGGGAGGGGCAGAAAGATCTGAAAATTATATATTGCCCAAACACAAATGATACTATCTTTGGGGGCTCCCAAAAGTCACATAACTAGAACAGTCCTTATCCTGTTATTACAGGGACTTGATTAGCAGAATCACGTGGTACAACAGAAAGGCAATGGCCTGGAGTAATCAGAGAGTGAAATATAAAAAGGCTAAAATGTTTGTTTTATATCTATTCCTAGAATAGAGAATTATATGGTCAGTTGCCCCTCCCCACAAGGGTCATAGCACAAAATACTTATTGAGCAGGCAATCCAACAGGTAACAGAGGAAACCATTAGCCACCAGGTCCCTAGGATAAGGAAACTTCTCAGGGGTGGAGCTCCTGTGGTATGCATCACTCATATAGTCTGTGCAAAAAAATAAAGTATGACTCTTAAAAAGTGAATTACCATAGAAAAGTGGGATTTATGTTGATTACATGTGGGTCTGGCAATAGTTTCCATCAGGAGTACAAAACATCCTCCTGAAAGTTGGTGTAATAACAGTAACAATAATAATACAAATAATAATAACAACAATACTTGCTTTTGATTCAAAAATTTTCACAGTAATGAATGCAGGGGAGTTGTGATCAGGATACACATTAGCTAGGCATCTTTCCAAGTCAGGTGGATTGGAGCCTGTGTCTCCAGTGATGTTGAGCTTGTTCCTTTCACAAACTTTCGGAGGATTCGCTACCTTGCAGTCCACCTGTGTAAACTGCACCTAGTAAATACCTTTCTCTATGTACAATACAGAGATGATGGGCAAAAACATGGCCAATGAGTTGGCCTCGGTGGGCAGGGCGGGCCTCATTCTAGGCCACACGAACATGAGGCTCCTCTTCGGTCTCCTGACCCAGGCTGGTGTAGGTGACTGAGGGTTCCACCTGAGCTGTGGTCGGTAAGTCCACAACAGGTCCTGAAGGATTGCGGAACTGCTTATACACCCGGGGGTCCTGGGCTATGTAGGTGGAGGTGGAGGAATAGAGCACCAGCCCGATGAGGATGGTGAAGAAAGACAGGAGATAAAGTCCTGAAAACTAAAAAAACACAACAGTAAAGTCATTTGGCAGCTAGGGTAGAACCACCGACACATTAATGAGGCACAGAGAGACGTGAGCAGAGCTGCTTCCCCTCGGAACAGGCAGTGTGATGAGTCGGCCAATATGCTTGATGGAGCATGAATTTTCTCATCCTAAACCGGCTCAGTCTTATTGATTTCCCTTATTTTTCCTAGACCTGTGGGTAACACAGAGGAACACTTAGCTAATCGTCTCTAAAGTGCCAATCTGAGGATCTTGTATAGTGGAAGAACTAGTTAAGCACAAATTAAAATGCATCAAGTTAAAAGCAAAAAAATCTCCAGTATCACTCAATAAAAAGTTGGTTGTTTGTGGTTTCATCAAACCTAGTGGAAATATAGATATCCCCTTTAGGGTGTAACAAAGCCATAAACAATAAACTCCTCACTGACAGCTGCATCAGGGCACTCTCGTTTCACCTTAATCCACTTCAGACACTATTTGTCTTCCTAGTAGGCATTGTTATTGACTTTGGTAAGTATCTTTGCAAGATTATCCTTGTACAGAAAGAAATAGTATAACATTCCATTCCTGCCCCACTAATCTACAAACAAAACCAAACAGGGCTATATATACAATATTCTGCTTCCTAATCTACTGGCTTGGCAATTCACAGAGTTTGGGGGTGGGGGAGAGGGAGATAAAATACTGGTTTATACAAGTCCCAAGAATTTACCTATGTTTTTGGAAAATTATGACTTCTGGATCTTCTTGAGTAGTTACACTGGAAGTAGTTACTTCAGTAGTTACTGGGGAAAGAGTTCTGTAACAACATGAATATTGCCATCTCTAGTGTTTCATTCATTCATTCATTCACTCCTTCATTAAATGAATAGTTTCTTATATGCCTTCTCTATATCAGACATTGAACTATGTACTGGGGAAAAGAGAAATGAAAAATATGTTGATCCCTACCATTGAAGACTTAATTGTCTCAGTGGCTGAACAGGTACAGAGAGACAAAAACAACACAATGCATTTATAGCACGCCAAATTTCCTTTCAGTCAATAGCAAATATCCCAGTCTTGACCACATCCTGCGTTCATGGGGAGAAAAGGATCAATTTTATTGTCCTTTTTAATGTTAATACTGAAAGAACTAAAAACTGCTAAAAAGACAAAAATTAATTGGAAGTTGGAAGAAAGGAAAACAGGAAAATGAGCCGGAGATGCTATGAAGTAAGTTACAAGGCTATCATAAATATAAGTTCAATAATAGGAGGGGAGTCTTGAAAATGGCTCATAAAAAAAGGTATTCCTGAGGCTAAACGTCCCTGCTACAGTGTTTTTTTCTTTCTTTCTTTTTGCAGCAGCAAGGGAGCTAAGACTAAAGATGCTTTTCTGATTTTCTTTCTAGGGCACTCCACACCCTGTCCCTCAATTCTTTTATTTTCCACATTGAAACTATATGATAACCCGACTTCAGATGGATTTATGTACTAGACTCAGCTTGTAACAGCTTCGCTTAATTAACTTGACATAATTAATTCACTTTTCCCAATGAAAATAAATGTGCCTTATTCTTGGATTCATAAATTTGTAAAATAAAATGGTAGAAAAAGACCGCTAACAGTACAATTGTGTATGATCTCAGAAAACCTTTTTACACCCAAACTTACTTCCTAAAATTCCATATTCAGGAGCTTAACCCTTTACCTGAAATTTCGGTGAATGAAATAGGTCTGTTCCTAACATTACCAACATTTCAAATATTTTATTAATTACTTTCACTTTCAAAACTCTGCCCATACATCTCTAGTTTCAAGCAAAGGGTCTTAGGTGTGAACCTGCCTCTGCTGCAGCATATGGAGGTAGAGAGATGACGAATGAGCACTTTATAGTTATCACTGCATTCTAACCACCAAGCTGGCTTCAAATCTCAGCTCTATCACTTTCCAGCTGCAATTCTGGACACAATTCTTAACCTTTCCAGGTCCAAGCTTCCTTATCAGTAAAGCACACCTAGTAATAGGGTGGTTATAAAGATTAAATAATATAAGGCATGTAGAGCACTTATCATACTTCCTATCTTGCTGCAAACATTCAATTCACATTAGCTTCATTCTTGTTTTTGTTCTAACTATAGTACTTATTTAATCATTGTAATACTGATATACGTTATAATAATCTGATATAACCATTGATTAAATTGTCTTTTTTTTTTTTTTTCTTGAGACAGGGTTTAATCTCTGTCATCCAGGCTGGATGCAGTGGCACAATCACGGCTTACTGCAGCATCAACCTTCCAGAGTCATGCGATCCTCCCATCTCAGCTTCCCAAGTAGCTGGGACTACAGGCACCTGCCACCATGCCTGACTAATTTTTGTATTTTTTGTAGAGACACGGTTTTGCCATGTTGCTCAGGCTGGTCTTGCATTCTTGGGCTCAAGCTATTCACCTGCCTTGGCCTCCCAAAGTGTTAGGATTACAGGCATGAGGCACTGCGCCTGGCCTAAATTGTCTTTTTTCAATAGTCTCTTGATTGTGAGGTTATGTCTTGTTTGACCAACGTCAATGCCTAGTAGATGTCAGTGCACACATCTACTAAGTATTATTATTTGCCATTTTTTTTATCTTAAATGAATAATGGAGAAGTTTATGGGGAAGTTTCAGACTAAAGAAAGAAACAATAAAAAATCAGCCTGTACCAGCAGCGTATTTCAACTTTTTTATCTTTAAACCAGATAATACAATGCCTTTCTAGTACACAAAATGCTAAACAAAAATCCATTAAGAAGGAAGTCATAGTATGAATCTACAATGATTGACTCCAAAAATCACGTTCAAACCTGGGGTCAGTCAGAGGAGTGTGATAGGATGATGAACTGGAAGAGACAATGAAGAAAGCTAGTCTGGATAGAAGACTCAGGGCTGTTGATCGGTGGACTGGCATAGGAGATGTCATAAACTTGGGGTGGGCAGGATTTGGCAACTGAAATAATGCAGTGGTAGAGATAGGAAAGGATCGTATGCAGAGTATCCAGGTAGAAGGATTGCATTCCTCTCCATTTATGATTTTTAGATCTCATATTCTGACTTGATCAATATGACAAAGAATATACTATTAAATTTTGTAAAGCTAATGCCCTCGCCATTGTAAGAAATGATACTTTAATGTACTGCTTAAAGGATCTTCCCTTTTTTGGACATGGAACCATTAGGTTGAGTGAGAAATTCATTACAGAATTGTTTTCCTGGGACACAGCTTTAGCATAATAACATGTAGTTTATTTTTAGTGCACTTCTACTTAATTCATAATAGCTCCAAAGATAGATAGCATGGGATTTTATATGACGGAAGCATCTTGGAAGTTACCCAAGAGGCTTTATTAATAAATGGCAGAGAAAGTTTTTATTTTATATACAAGCCCAAAAAGACAGCAGACAAGCAAGCATTATGATTAATCAGGATAAATGTTGAGTATTATAAATGCTGACAGAAAGGTTGATTTTTAAAAAGTAAAAGTAAAAAAAACTTTTATTTTCCCCTCTTTTTAGGTTAATTGAGAAAAAGAAAATAGAATCAGGGGTACCGAATAGAATGATCCCCAGTTCTGGATGCTGCACTTACCTTGTAGAGCATTCATTTCAAAAACCAATCACACAAAAATATTGTACAATCTAAGCTGCTTAACTTACCATCTGCAAAGAAATACTTGTATCTAGCTCCCCAAGCAAAGAGACCAGGAACTTCTCTGGAAGGATAATGACTGAAAGCTGTCTCTGAGTTACAGGTAAGGGAAGTTCAGGCAGAGGCTCACTGTCTCCATTGGAGAGCAGGAGCTGCTTGCTGTCCAAAGTGTACTTTGAGATCTTCCCCTTTGCAAACTGTAGCCATCGGAGTATGCTGTCTGTCCTGTGCTGCAGACACACTTTTTCCTGCATTGTATCTAATTGGAAGCTTTAAGAATCTGAGAAAGGACACATCCTGTATTAACACAACCACACTGCAGACACAGTTTACTTTGCTGCTGTCTTTTTCCATTTTCATGAGTCTCTTTGAGAACAAGGGTCAGAAGTCACTCACTGCACACACTGGAAATCCCTGAGTGCTGCTCAAAACAATCTGACTGAGACACAAGCTATTATACAGGATGGGGTGGCTTGGAGAATGGATAGTAAGCCTGTAAAAAGCTCTTTAATTTCCAACCAGAGTTAAACCTAGCTCTTAGAAAGAAAGCTGGCCTGTCAGTTTGATTGCTGTTTGGTTAATGTGACATTCAGCACATCACAGACCAAATTTTCATTTTATTTTTGGCATTAAACATCTAAGTTGAATTTTAATAAACCAATGACTTCAATGGATCTAAATCTATGCAAGTAGAAAACCATGTGGTTTGAAAGTCATTCCAAAGTACATTTATAAATACATCAACTAGACTACGTGAAGAAGAGGGCAATGCTTCAAGAGCAACTTTCTTTTTCTAGCTTGACTGAAAAGATGGCAGAGGTCAGCAGAGGAGAACATAGGTGATCCCTAGAGAGGTGCGAAGAGGACTCTGGGTTTCAGCTTGACTTTTACTGAATGCATGTATCAACTACTTCTATACGGTGGGCCTGGTTTTCTCCTTTTTCCCTGGGAAGTGTACCTTAAAGGGTCCCTTTAAGCATATGTCTCTGTGTAATACAGCTTTTGTAAGGCTCCTAGCCTGATGTGGTGATGCATTCCCATAGTCCTAGCTACTCAGGAGGCTGAGGCAGGAGTCTGAGGCTGCAGTGAGCTATGGTCCTGCCACTACACTACACCTGGGTGACAAGATGTCTCTTAAAAAAAAAATACACGCTCCCTCTTATCACATCTATGGGCCCCTTCTGTTGACCTGATACGATCTGCCTTCTGAAATTGCATTCCTATAATGAATGCTTATTTTCCTTGAGCACAGGTGAGTAGCCTGAGAGAACACTGCCCCTGATGGTTTCTCATGTACCACACATGAGTGAAGTCTAATTCTTTCAAGCCTTTAGATGTTCCCAAGGCAATCTATGATGAGTGGAGGAAGCAAACAACAAATATCTCACACCACAGCTCAAAGATGCTATTACTGTTAAACGTCTGAAGACATGTTACCTTTGGGGACTCTATTGGATATGAGTCTGTCATTGAAACAGGCATACTACTTGGAAACATGATAATGGCAAGAGTTGAAACTGGTCCATGAACTGCATAAGGAGGCTGCACAGAAATGAATTCAAGAATATTCCGGACATAGGCATAGGCAAGGGCTTCATGACTAAAATACCAAGAGCATTGGCAACAAAACCCAAAATAGACAAATGGGATTTAATTAAACTGAAGAGCTTCTGTACAGCAAAAGAAACAGTGATTAGAGTGAACTGGCAACCAACAGAATGGGAAAAATTTTTTGCAATCTACCCATCTGACAAAGGGCTAATATCCAGAATCTAGAAAAACTAGAAGCTTTTTGAGTCACATGATAAAGGAATAAAATAGTACACCCAAGTGAGAAATATGTTGTGTTGCCTTCAAAATCCATGCCCACCTTGCCTTTAGTATTTCAGCACTGCCACTTGGCCCTTGCCATCCTAGAACCCAATTATCTTCATGGAATTTAGGTTACCCAATTAAGTTGCAGCAGTTCCCACTGTAATGTGTGCCTTATATAGAAGAGCAACCACAGAGCTCTTAAAGGATATTGGGCCTTCTGCCACAAACTTACTTCTCACACTCATGGTAAAAGGTGTATTCTCACAGGGTGAATGCACAGTTCTTACCCCACACCCCTAATACCCATTCTCACATTATTCAAAGGATTTCTGTCTGATTAAATTGGAAAAATATTTTAGTTATTTTGAAACTTAGTACACATCTTCATGGGTCACACTTTGTACATCATCTTTAGTGGTTTGCTGAGACTTCAGTCTAGTAATAAGTGTAGAAGTACAAAGAGTGAGGGGCGGCCATGAGGACAATTAGTGTCTTGGTCAGTAACAACCTCTGGGAGACCATTAGAGTTCCCTCAGGGTAAACAAGGCTATTCACTTCCAAGGGTGTAGAATGGCTGTTTCCTCTCCAAAGAAGACTCATTAGAATTTAGTAGTTCAATATTGATAGATTCATCAGCATCTTACCACCTGTCTGCCTCCCATTTTCCAGGATTCCATTCCCTCCCAATCAATGCCCTCATTTTAATTTGTGTAATTGAATCACTCATGGAATAAAACTCTGTGTTTATTTCAAACAATTTTAGCTTTATGGCTGTGGGGAAAAAAGAGTTTCTGTCAGAGCAGACATAGAAATGTCTAGGTTACTTATGTAGCACACAAGATAGGAATTTTAATATATAAGCTTACCTTTTTTTTTTTACCTCTCTATCAAGCAAAGTTAGAAGCAGACAATTTCACTATACTCATTATGACAGAAATATTCTATGGTATTAAATACATGGCCAACCAGAACTTTGCCTCTTATAAGCGTTTCATTAAGACTATCCGTTAGTGATATTTTGTATATCTCTATTGCCACACCATATCACAGAATATTAGCAATCTCTAAATTTGGAAATATAGTCATTAGTGCTCTAAATCATATAAGCAAAGAGAACCTATTCCAGAAACCACAAAACAACCTCATAAAACTCATTAAGATTCTGGTCTGCTAAATCTATAAGGAACTTAAATAATTCAACAATCAAAAAATCAAATAACTGCATTAAAAAGTTGGCAAAAGACATGAACAGACACTTCTCAAAAGAAAAGATACAAGCAACCAACAAATATGAAAAAAGTCCAAAATTGCTAATCATCAGAGAAATGCAAATCAAAATTAAAATGAGATACCATCTAGCTATTCAGAATGGCTCTCATTAAAAAGTCAAAAAACAAGAGATCCTACTGAGGCTGCAAAGAAAAAGGAATGCCTATAAGGTGTTCCTGGGAATGTAAATTAGGTCAGCCACTGTAGAAGGCAGTTTGGAGGTTTTTCAAAGTACTTAAAATAGAATTACCATTTGATCCACCAATTACTGGATATATATACAAAATAAAATGAATCATTCTACCAAATCTTCACAATAGCAAGGACATGGAATCAACCTAGGTGCTCATCAATGGTGGATTGAATAAAGAAAATATTGTACATATACACCATGGGATATTATGCAGCCACAAAAGAAATCCAAAATCATGTCTTTTGCATCAACATGGATGCAGCTAGAGGCCATTATCTTAAGCAAATTAAAACAGAAACAGAAAACAAAATATTGCATGTTCTCACTTATAAATGGGAGCCAAATATTGGATACTGATGGCATAAACATGGCAACAATAGACACTGGGGACTAATAGAGGAGGGATGGAGGGAGGGGAACAAGAGTTGAAAAGCAAGCTGTTGGACACTATGCTTGCTACGTGGGTGAAGGGGTCATTTGTGTCCCAGACCTCAACATCACACAATATACACATGTAACAAACCTGCACATGTACCCCCCGAGTCTAGAATAAAAGATTAAAGTTATTTTTAAAAAATATTCTGTTCTTCTCCAACCACTCTTAGTACAAAAGTAAGTATTAGTTATGGTTTCCACTAAAAAAAGAACCAATAGAATTTATAAAAATTGGCTTTTGTGATTATGGGGGCTGTAAAGTCCAAAATCTGCAAGACAGGCCATCACTGGAAATTCTGGCAAGAACTGATGTTTTAGTCTTGAGTTCATAAGCTAGAAATTTAGGTATAATCTGTGTGTCGTAGCCTTGATAAAGAATTTATTCCTCTTCAGGTGATTACAGTCTTTTCTCTTAAGACTTTCAATTGTTTAAATGAGGCTCACCCACACTGAAGTTAATTCTCTTAATGTTAATTACATCTGCAAAATATCTTCACAGAAATAACTAGACTAGTACAGGTAGACTTTGTTTCATTTCACTGTGCTTTATTATACCTCACATATACTACATTTTTCACAAATGGAAGGTTTGTGGCAAATCTGCATTGAGAATGTCTATTGGTACCATTTGTCCAATAGCATGTGTTCACTCTGTGTCTCTGTGCTACATTTTGATAATTATTGTAATATTTTAAATTTGTGTTATTATTATAAATGTTATGGTAATTTGTGATTAGTGATTTTTGATGCTATTGTAATTGTTTTGGGCACCGCAAATTATGCCCACATAAAATGGCAAACTTAGTAGGTCAATGTTGTGTATGTTCTGACTGCCTCACTGACAGTCTGTTTTCTCATTTCTTTCCCTATTCTCAGAACTACTTATTCTCTGAGACACAACAATTTAAAATTATCTAACAATCTAAAAAACTGGCAAAAGATCTGAATATATATTTCTCAAAGAAGACATAAACATATATGTCTTCTTTCAGAGCTCAATATATATATATGTCTCTCACTTAGAAGGATAAATAGGGTGTAAAGATTCACATTGTGATCTTTTCTCAAGAAGCAATGCAAGAACTAAACAGAAAAACTGAAGGAATCTACAGACCTTTTGAAGGAAGCAGGAGGCTACAGTCTACACTGCTGACTGGAACTGCTACCAGTGGAACACTGTGAAAGTGGATCTCCCTCACCAACTGTGTGGAACTGTGTGGGACTGTGTGGGGCTTACTACCAGCTGCTACTCCTCACTCTCTGTGCAAACTCTTCTGTGTAGCAGAAGCAGCAACATTCCCTTCTGGAACATCAATCCAGTGGCCCGAGACCTACTCCCATTCCCGAACACCCACAGAAGCTGCTTTTTTCCATACAAAGGCTAAGAATGCAAACAGATCTGGCCCAGCTCATACCTGGTTGTGTCCCTCCACCCATCCTGGTAGCTTAACACAAAAGATAGAATCTCTTGGGAGCTATATGGCCCTGCCCATTTCCTAAGATACCAGAGTACCCTCTCTGGGCAACATATGGCAAGCAAAAATTTCACTACTACTACTGCAACTGGTGCTCTTTTGCAAGTGCCACTTCCTGGCTGGAAGCCAATGAACAGAGTCCATGACAGCATCTCCTGGTAGAATAACACTGTGCCAAGGAAGGAGAATATCACTCCACAATCTCAGCTATTACCTCTGCCTGCACCACTCTAGTTAACCAAGAGGTTCTGATTCTGTCTAAGGGACCAGGTTATTACTATCCTAACCAGCATTCAAGTAAGCCAATACAATAAGACTATCAATAACCAAGAAATTTCAGTTTATGTCACTCCCCCGACATCCCCATTCTATCTGGTGATGGTACCTACCTCTGGGAAACTTGAGGACAGATCACATCACTGGATCCCTTGCAAAAATTCCCCAGCACCAGCCTGGAGTGTGGGAACTTCACTGGGAAGCTAGACTCAGAGGAGCAACAACACTCACAGTAGTCTGGCTTTCAGGGATTCCCCCTCTTAGGAGAAGGGGTAGTGTACTACATTAATGGAACACTGTGTGGGACAAAAGAACAAAGATTTTCAGCCTTGAGCACCAGATCCTTCCACTGGTGGAAAGTTTCCTTCAGCAGAGGCATAGTTGCAGTGCTGGGTTCAGCAGGGAAAGTCTTAAGTTCTATCTCAACAGTCAGACAATGCTGGTGCACATGAAAGATCTTGGAGAAGAGGGAGACTTTTTTCCCTTGTCTATCACCACAGGCACAGGTGAAGCTTCTCCCATGGGACCTCAGTGTGGGTGCAACTATAGAAAGTCTTTCTGCAACATGTCAGGGTGACTGCATTTCCATAGCAGGATCACCCTCTAGGTTCAGGCTTACATGAGAGACAGTCCAACTCCCTCTCTACTTGAAACATCAACATTCTGACACGTGAAAAGAATAGCCAGGGATGGCCAAATAGGAACAGCTCTGGAGTGCAGTTCCCAGCAAGAACGCAGAGGGTGAGTGATCACTGCATTTCCAAACGAGTTTTTACTGCCCACAGACCAGGAGATTCCCAGGCGCAAAAATGCCATGAGTCTCCAGCACAGCTGTTTCAGCCGGCTCAGTGGGTCTCCGCACAAATAGCCAGAGTATGGGGACAGGAGTGTCTGAGAGGTGGATAATTTTTCTGCTATGCTGGCAGGGGAGCTGAGGTGGCTCCAACCCTTCCCCAAATAAGACCTTAGTTTAACTCACTGAGAGTTCCTCCAGCCACCACTGTCTAGGCTGGCGTTTCATTTACCCAGCTGCTTTAGCCACACTTGGTTCCTACCTAAGGACACCTCCCCTACTAGACTAAGGTCTGAACCATCAAACCAGTAAATAAAATACTGGGGTTAAATGAATAAGTAAAATATTTTATGCTGTATGGGAATGAGATAGGCTTTAAGAGCCTCTACCATTCCAACCTCATAGGAGATAGTGAACTAGCTCACACACCAAGCACATTGCTACTACAAACAGCATATAAGAAAGCTATCATACAAATACTCTCACTCACCAAGGCAGTCTTACAGATTTCTGACCCCTGAAAGCACCAAGAACTAAATTAGGTCATAATTAACTACAAGTATTAAAGTCTCAACCTTAAGGGGAAAAAGGAAATTTAAAAACAAAGAAAAACACAGTCAAATCAAACAAAAATTTAAGAATAATTACAAGAGATAGTCTACCCAAATGAGAAGAATCCAGAAAAATAAATCAGGTAATATGACAAAACAGGGTGTTATTATATCCTCAAAGGATCACATTAGCTCTCCAGTAATGGACCAAAACAAAGATGAAAACTTTGAAATACCAGATAAGAAATTCAGAAGGACAATTATTACGTTACTCAAGTTGATATCAGAGAAAGGTGAAAACTATCACAAAGAAATTTAAAAAGCAGTTCAGGATATGAATAAAAAATTATCTAGAGAGAGAGATATCATCAAGAAAAGCCAACCAGAACATCTGGAAATGAAAGGCACCTGAGTGAATTACAAAATGCAATGGAAACTTTAAATAATATACTAGAACAAGTAGAAGAAAGAATTTCAGAGCTCAAAAACAAGGCTTGGGGATTAACTCAATGAAACAAAAATTTAAAAAGACAATAAAAATAAATGAATAAAGTCACCAAGAATTATAGGATTATGTAAAATGGCAAAATCTATGATTAATTGGTGTTCCTGAGAAAGAAGAGAAAATAATAAGTCTGAAAAAATTTTTTGAGGAAATAATTAAGAAATAATTAAAAAATAAATAAAAAATTATTTTTTGAGGAGGTGGAGGTTGCAGTGAGCCAAGGTCACACCATTGCACTCAAGCCTGGGAGATAAAGTGATACTCTGTCTCAAAAAAAAAAAAAAACAACAACAATAAAGAAGAAATACAAGAATGTATAAAACAATCACAAACCAAATATCTGCTGTATTTAAGAGACTCACCTGACATGGAAGTAGTCATATAAACTCAAGATCAAAGGGTGGAAAAAGATATTCCATACAAATGGAAGACAAAGGCAAACAGAAGTAGTTATTCTTACCTAAGACAAAACAGATTTTTAAAGCAACAACAGAAAAAAAAATAAAGATGATCACTATATAACGATAAAAAGATTGATTAAATAAGAAAATATTACGGCCCTAAATTTCAATGCACCAAACACTGGAGCTCCCAGATACATAAAATAACTATACGACCTAAGAAATGAGATAGACAGCTAAACAATAGTAGTGGGAGACTTTAATACACCAATGACAGCACTAGACAAATCTTCAAGATAGAAATAAACAATGACTAAGTGACACACTAAAACAAATGAACATAGTCACCAGCCTATCTATAGTCAAAATGATATAACAAATGTCAAAATAACAAATATTTACCAAACATTCTACCCATGATCTGCATAATATACATTCTCATCAGCATATGGAATATCCTTCAAGATAGACCATATGATAGGCCACAAAACAAGTCTTGACAAATTTAAAAAATCAAAATCATATGAAGTATTTTCTTAGATCACAGTGGAATAAAACTAGAAATAGCTCTAAAGGAATCCCTCAACACTATATAAATACATGGAAATTAAATAAATCTAATCCTGAATAATTTCTGGGTTAACAATAAAATCAAGATGGAAATTTAAAAATTATTTGAATTGAATGATAATAGCAACACAAGACAGATCAAAACTTCTAAGATACAGCGAAAGTGGTGGTCAGAGGAAAGTTTATAACACTAAATGTCTACATCAAAAAGCCTGAAAGAGCACAAATTGACAAGCTAATGTCACTCTTTAAGGAACTGGAAGAACAAGAACAAACTAAACCTAAAGCTAGAAAAAGAAAAAAAATAACGAAGATAAGAGCAGAACTAAATGAAATTAAAACGAGCAAAAAAAAAGTATGAGAGATCAGAAACCGAAAGCTGGTTTCTTGAAAAAATAAATAAAATTAATAGACCATGAGCTAGATTATTCAAGAAAAAAAAGAGAGAAGATCCCAATAAGCTCAATTAGAAATGAAACTGGAGACGTTACATCTTACACCACAAAAATACCAAAGGTCATTTTAGACTACAATAAACACTTTTATGCATACAAAGTAGAATACCTAGAGTAAATGGACAAATTACTGTAAAAAATCCAAACATCCTACATTAATTACCTAAGGAAGAAACAGAAACCTTAAACGGACCAATAACAAGCAGCACAACTGAATCAGTAACTTAAAAATTGCAAACAAAGAAAAAGCCCAGGACCAAACGGATTCACAGATGAGTTCTACCAGATATTCAAAGAAGGACTGACCCCAATCCTACTGTAACTATTCCAACGATTGAGAAAACAAAGAATCCACCCTAAATCATACTATGAAGCTAGTCTCACCCTGATACCAAAATGAGGAAAGGACTCAACAAGAAAAGAAAACTACAGACCAATTTTCCTGATGAACATAGATGCAAAAATCCTCAACAAAATACTAGCTAACCAAATTCAACAGCACATCAAAGAGATAATTCATCATGTTCAAGTGGGATTCATCCCAGGATACAGGAATATTTTATCACATGCAAGTCAATGAATACAACACATTACATAAAAATTATAAACAAAAACTACGTGATCATCTCAATAGATGTAGCAAAAGCATTTGACAAAATCCAGCATCTGTGTATAATAAAAACACTCAGCAAACTAGGCATAGAAGAAACCTGCCTCAAAATAATAAAAGTCATGTATGGCAGACCCACAGCCAACATCACACTGAATGGGGAAATGTTTAAAGCTTTCCCCCTGATAACCGGAACAAGACAAAAATACCCCCTTTCACCATTCTTATACAGCATAGTTGTGGACATAGTAGCCAGAGCAATTAGGCAAGAGAAAAAATTAAAGGCCATCCAGATTGGAAAAGAGGAAGTCAAACTCTCACTATTTTAAGATAATATGATTATATTCCTAGAAAATCCTAGACTCCTACTGCTCAGAAAAAGCATTTTGTTTTCAAAATATTAATGCTCTTTGACAATGCACATGGTTGCCCAGGAGATGTAAAAGATTAATATTGATTTTATGCTTGCTAACACATCAATTCAGCAGCCCAAAGATGAATGAGAATTTTGACTTTCAAGTCTCATTGCTCAAGAAACACATTTTATAAGCCTATAGCTGCCACATAAATAATCATTTCTTTGATGGATCTGGACAAAGTAAATTAAAAACCTTCTTAAAAGGATTCATTATTCTAGATGTCATTAAGAATATCCGTGATTCATGGGAGGATGTGAAAATATCAACATTAATAGGAGTTTGGAAGAAGTTGATTCTAATCCTCCTGGATGACTTTTAGGGAATCAAGACTTCAGAAGAGGAAGTAATTGAAGATGTGGTGAAAGTAGCAGGAGAACTAGAATTAGAAATCAAGCCTTAAGATGTGACTGATTTGCTTTAATCTCTCAATAAAAACTTGAATGAATGAGGAATTGCTTCTTGTGGATGAGGAAAGACAATGGTTTTTGAGATGGAGTCCACTTCTGGTGAAGGTGCTATGGACATTGTTGAAATAACAACAAATAATTTAGAATATTACATCAACTGAGATGGTAAAGCAGCAGCAGGGTTTGAGAGGATTGAGTTCAATTTGGAACATTCTACCATGTAGAAAATACTATCAAGCAGCATCTCATGCTACAGAGAAATATTTTGTGAAAGAAGAGTCAATCGATGCAGAAACTTCATTTTTGTCTTATTTGAAAAAATTACTATAGACACCCCAACCTTCAACAACCCCACCCTGATTAGTCAGCAGCCATCAGCATTGAGGAAAGACCCTTAATGAATAGAGAGACTATGAGTGACTGAAGCTTAGAGGATCATTATCATTTTTAGCAGTAAAGTACTCTTAAGGTATGAATATTATTTTATAGACATAGTGCTACTCTACACTTAATAGACTATAGTGTAGTGTAAACATAACTTTTATATGCACTGGGAAATCAAATTATTCATCTGACTGTCTTTATTGTGAGATTCACTTTATTGCATGAGTACAGAACTGAATCAAGAATATCTCTAAGGTATGCCTGTATTTGACCAGAAAACTGGAAGCTCTGAGGTAGCCAATTTGACACATAAAATTAATCAACACAGTGATATTTTCCTTGTTATCTTGTGTGATATTTTTGATGATCTATGAGGTTATTTGATAAGATAGTTATTCTATAGAAAGCTTTATGGAAAATGCTGGAGTCTAGAAGCAGATAAATTTTGATAATAATGTATTTCCTATATATGTGCCTTTAGTGAGTTCCTTATCCTCTCTGAGCCTCAATTTTCTTTCATTTGACAAATCAGGATATGACAGCACCAACCGCATATAATTGTTATGACAACTTAATGAAATAATACATAGCCCATAGTAAATGCTTTACGAGTTTAGATATAATTCTATATTGGCAGATACTAGTACCTGATCACCAAAATCTGTTATTTTCTAGGAAGCCAATTTTTCTTTAGGAGGATGACATAGCAAGCTAATATTTACCAGACTCCCTTATAATAATTTATGTTTTTTGATTAATTTTCATCAATCAAATTTAAATGCAAGTGGTCTATTGGGCCAAGGCCTTTAAATGGGTATTCCTTTTCTATGCTCTTTTTCATTTTGCTGACTGATGCAGACAACAATGAGGCCTTAGAAGGGGGAGACAATTCTCCATGAGTCAGATATTTCTGCATGTCTTTTGAATGAGCACTGATTGGCTTTTGTTCTGAACCATCTTTTAAAGGATATCTGTATACCTAACATGTTTGGACAATATAGATTCTTCCTACAGAGTCCAGAGCAGACATGCTCACTATCCAGTACAACAAACATTGTATCTCCCTCCTAAGTAAAATTAGGCAAGCTAACACTTAGTATAAAAGATTTGGATTCCCAAATCTCAGGCTTTCTTTCCTGCAACTCGACTCACTGTACATGCAGGCATCAACTGGCCTTCTTTGTGTCGCCTTGTAGAATATGGTGCTCATGAAATCAGTGCAAAAATTCTGGTATTTGGTTACTGCTATGACTACATTTTTTATGACGTAAGAGTCTTGCATCTTCTACCAGCATTCTTGAAACTCTAGTAGGCTAACCGGTTAGCTTGCAAGTCTGGTAAAATCTCAGACCCAGGTGGGAGAAGGAAAAAGATCAGAAAAAATACTTACCAGGTACTACGCTTATTACCTGGGTGATGAAATAATCTGTACACCAAGCCCCCATTACATGAGTTTACCTACATAAGAAACCTGTACATGTACCTCTGAAACTAAAATAAAAGGGGAAAATATAAGGTGAGACTTATCACAGTACATTACATTTTGGGAATGGCCAGAGCTGAAAGATGGAAGAAATATTGATCCTTAAATCAACACATACGGGAGATACGCCTGATTACCAGGAAAACCCATCTGATATGAGTGAGAAATAAGCTTACATTGTGTTTGAGCCATTATGATTTGGGGATTTATTTGGTATAATCCTTAGCCTATTCTAAATACTACACCATTTAATTTTCAAAACATTCCAGACATTTCCCACTATCGTCCATTCTTTCAAGTGCTCTAGTACTTAATTTTATTATTTGAGGTTATCATATCACTTGTGTATAGGCCTCATCTGATAATGGGCTATGAGGAAAATCTCTCAATAATGCATGCATATGAGTGAGAAAAAATACAGTTATCAATATATTGAGGTTTTTTTCTATTTAAACAAATAATTATTAATTTTGGATAGTAGAATCATTTTTGTACTTAGAACTATAATTAAAAATAAAATATTACAAGTAAAATTATCTTAGAGACCATCTAGTGAGTGCCACTAAGTTTACAAAGGGAGATGCAATGTTTTCACAAAGGTACTGGTTAATATTATAGTAAGATTACAATCCATGACTAATAACTTCTAGTTTACTGTTCTTTCTATAATATTCTCTAGTACCAGTGACCTGTGGGGTGGGATTTTGGATCTACTAACCAGGTGGAGTCATTGGTAACATGTTCTCTCTCACTTGTCTAAAATTCCCATGCTCCAAATATGATATTAAAATATTATCATCAATAATTTAACATATCTGCCAAGATATTTGTGATGCTATATACTTAGGTACTTAAAAAATCTACAGTTTATGAATAGACACAGAAATGTAATATGGTCTTTGACATTAAGAATCTCATATTCTGGCTGAATAGACTTGATATATATGTCAAAGTTGAATGATACTAGAGAGTCTGTGATTAAAAGCTAAATTAGGCCGTTAGAAATTACAAATGATCTATGGATGGCTGGAGTGGTCAGGGAAGGCGTCAGTGAAGGGGAACTTAAAGTAGACCTTGAAGGACAGGAATTCTTTTTTGTGAACAAAGAAAAGCGCAGGTATTTTCAATGAGCGATAACATACAAAATGAGGTTAAAGTCATGGAGAAAAAAGCGTGGGATTTTCCTGGTATAACAGAAGAAAGGTTTTATTTTGCTAACAGGGTAGGGTATGTGGTTTACTGTTAAAAATGAGATAAGATACTATTTTCTGTAATAGTGATACTGCTTCTCCCTCAATCCTCATTTCACCCCCCATCTTTCTTTTCTTCTTTTTCTCTCTTCCTATCTGTTCTGCATGCCCACCTCTATTTAATATTGATTTTGTAATTTCTCTCATACTAAAATAAACCCTACAAAGAGGAGTCTGATCTCTCTAAATCCTGTCTTCCCATTATTCCTTAAAGATACTCTATTTATATTTTATCCTCACCATCTACAAAAAAAATAGATTTTGTAAGAAATCATTAATGACCTTCACATTGCAAAACCCTGTGGTCAAGTCTTCTTCTCGATGAATTAAGCAGTAGCTGACCCAGTATATAATTCCCTATACATTGAAGCGCTTTATCTGATTTCGAGGCCACTACTCTCCTGGTTTGTCTCCTTCTATCTCCTTGGCTGCTTCTTTTCAGTTTGCAATTAGTTTTTCCTTATCTTCCCTACACCTGAAAACACAAAGCCTACAATATTTAGTTATTTTAATTCTTTTCTTTTTTATCTCTTCTTACTTCCCTGAAGACTTTACCAGTGTTAATGGCTTTAAGTATCTTCCACATGCTGAAAACTTCAATATTTATTTTTCCAGCCCACACTCCTCTCCCAAACTCCAGACCAATATATCCAGCTGCCTACCCCACTTCGAAGTTTAATAGCAATTTCCAATTTAACTTGTCAAAAACTGATTATCTGATCTTTTTCCTTAATCCTGTCCTTTACGAAGTTATTCACATTTAATTAAGAAGTCTATTGTTTCAGTTCCTCATTTAAAACTCCTCTTTTGCTCATAACTTTCATTTAAACAATTAGAAAATGTTTTGGCTTTGTCTAAAAGTGCGTTGAGAAACTCATTACTTTTCGGCAACTTCACTGCTAACACCCTAGTCCAAGCCACTACTATCTCTCACCTAGATGATTGCAACAGTCTCTTAACTGGTCTCTGTTTGCACCCAGCTTCTTACAGTCTATTTGCAAACAAGCCGGCATGAACTTATTAAGCTATGCATCAAAGAATATTGCTCCTCTTATCAAAGCTCTCTCTTGGTTTCACAACACCATCCACTTTCTGTTTTTTAAACACAGCGTGCTTCTGCCTCAGGGCCTTTGATGGTGTTATTCATCCACCTGGAATGTTCTTCCTTCATACAACTGTGTGATTTGTATCTTCATTGCCTTCAGCTCTTCGATGAAATTCCACTTTCTTAGTCAAATGCTCCCTTAAAATAATGCTATTTAAAATGGCAAATCTCTCTCTCCAGTATTCTTAATACCATTTTGCTTTTTAATTTTCTCCACAGTCTCTATCATCCTATGACATTTTATGTTTTATCTATGTATTTTAATCTTCCTTCATTATAATATAAGATTTATAAAGGCAGGATTTTTTATGTTTTGTGTATTGCTATACCCTCAGTACCTAAAACAGTAACAGTACCTGATACAGGTAGATCCTCAACAAATATTTGATGAATAAATACATTAATAAATGAATATCCCTGTCTCTTTGATCTACAATAGTGCATGAGAAAACCCTTAAAAGTTTTTTTCCATACCAATACATTTTCTAAATTATTTATTTACTTTGTAATGAATTTTTTTTTTTTTTTTAAGACACAGTCTCACTCCGTCACCAGGCACCAGGCTGGAGTGCAGTGGCAAAACCTCGGCTCACTGCAACTTCCGCCTCCCAGGTTCAAGCAATTCTCCTGCCTCAGCCTCCAGAGTAGCTGGGACTACAGGCGTGCGCCGCCACGCCCAGCTAATTTTTTTTGTATTTTCAGTAGAGACGAGGTTTCACCATTTTGGCCAGGATGGTCTGGATCTCTTGACCTCGTGATCCACCCGCCTTGGCCTCCCAAAGTGCTGGGATTACAGGCGTGAGCCACCGCGCCTGGCCTGTAATGAATTTAATATGCCTTTGGAGTTCATCATTTATTATTGTAAAAAGCACTTTACACAATAAATCATAATGAATACAATAGTTATTTTCTCCTCTATTTTCTCCTCTAACCCTGACCCCTGAAGGAGCTGCATTGTCTGGAATATTACCTGAGTTTCTTTGTCTCACGGCCATGGAAATTAAGGACATGGACACACAAAGGGCAAGGTTAGAGTAGGAGTTTAGTAGGTGAAAGTTAAAGAACAGCTCTCTGTCACACAGAGGGGTCCCAAATTGGTTGCCATGGTACAGTCAAATGTAAGTTTTTATAAATGAGCTAGTGGGGAGTGGATATCTTATTTATATAGAGCACAGAAAACCAGTTAGAACCAAGTGTGCCATCTGAATAGAGCAGAATCTCTGGCAGCCCCCACCTTACTCCTTTATGCAGGTGGGTTCTTAGCTTCAGCTACTCCACACTGTTTATCTCCTTCCCACATGCATGTGGTAAAAAGGCGAGGTTTCCCTTCCCTTTCTGTGCCAGCTTTCAGCAACCTCCTTGCAGCTGCAGGCATCATCCACCATGCAAGCTTCCAACTTCCCTATGTTAGTGTGCATAAAAATGGGAAAGAAATCTGCTCATTAAGGACCACTGTTTTTACTGGGACCCATTGTATGCATGTGAACTTTGGTGATTACCCAAGAAACTCCCTCTGTGCCAGAGTTGCTTATTTACGCTTTACCACCCAATCTTCCAGGCAGTAAAGCATAAATTCTCTTCTCTTCTAATAAAGAAAAAAATCACTTCTCTACCTAATCATCCATCTACCTAAATAATTTATTCCTATCTCCTGTATCACCCCCACTTCATGCTCCTTCACATGGCTTTTTATTTTTTTCTGAGTAGTTTAATCTTGAAATAAAAGATGGGACAGAGTAATGTTCTATTTCATAGCCTATATGTTACATCAGCATAACAAAATTCACCCTGATAGGACATTTTTTTCATTGAATCTAGAGATAAATTAACACTAACAAATAAATTACTTAACATTGTTGTAGCAAAAACATATTTTAGATGGCCTCTGCCTATAAAATCATCCTTGAAGGTAATTTGTTAATATAAAGAATAAATATTATTGAGAAATACCAATTTTGAATGACTGTTGCATTACTTTTTTTTATTAATAGTATATCAACTGTAGCATCAATTTATAGAGTCAGGGGTTTAACTTATCTAATTTAAAAAGTAACCATATTTGCTATATCTTATGGCTGTCAGTTTTTATAATTTAACTAAACTGTTACCACAGTGTTTCATTTTAGTGGTGTTTCTATTTGAAGATGGATTATTTTGCTTGGAACAATGAAAGGAATTAGTAATTTCTAAGCCTGAAAAGTGGATGCAAAGTTACCTAAAGAACAGCATTACAGCCACAGGTATATGATGTACAGTCTTTGGTGGATAATTTTGCCCTACTTCTAGGAATGCCTCTATACCCCTTAGTAGTCACCTATTTCGGGGTGAGGGAATTATCTTGGTGAGTAGTCCGTAGACTCCTTACTGTAAGGGAGAGCATATTTTAAGTTACATTCCGGTGACCTCTAAGAGTGATAAATATTTTTTCTTATATGCCTCTCTTAATACATGGAGCTAAAATAAGTATCCAGTAATTGGAATTGCTATATCAAAAATAATTATTACAAAAATTTTAATTGAGATTTTATTACTTTTCAAGCACTGTGCTAAGCACTTTACAAATAATATCACAGTTAACTACATTTTACATGTGTAAAATTGGAAGGTTAAGAGATTACATTTTCCAAGGTCATGGCTAGCAAGGTCTGAATGTAGAATTTGAATGAGTAATCTCTACACAATACTGCTTAATAACAATAGGAATAAAAGTGTCCTTTTTTTTTTCTCTTTGAGAGAGTCTCATAAGAAATTTAAATATCATTCAGTGGATAAAATCTATACATTGGCTAGTGTAAAAATTATTTGTGTCAAATTAATAGACTTTCCTTACCAAGGATAATCACTCTTCAGTGTGTCTTAGGGTTATTTTCTCTGGGCTGTTTGTTTTAATGCACCTCCTGTTGCTTTCTATTGGTTGTTTATTCATTTTCCACGTTAAAGTGAAACCGATTGTTATATAAACATTCAAATGCCTAAATTACTAATGAGTAAATCATATAGTCTTATTAATGGTTTTCTACTACAGATGATTTCTATTTTTAGGCAGCATAAGTTCATTACAAGACTGAGGTTGAATTTGAAACTTTTTTTCACATTTTTTACAATTTCAATAGTTTTTAATGTACAGATGGTTTTTTTACATGCATAAATTCTTTAGTGGTGATTTCTGAGATTTTGGTGCACCTGTCACCAAAGCAGTGTACACTGAACCCAATATGTAGTCTTTTATCCCTCTCTGTACTCCCACTGTTCCCCCTCGAGTCACCAAAGTTCATATATATTATTCTTATACATTTCCATTCTCATAGCTTAGCTCCCACTTAAAAGTGAGAACATACAATATTTGAATTTTCATTTCTGATTTACTTTACTTAGAATAATTGCCTCCAGCTCCAGTGAAGTTGCTGCAAAAGACATTATTTTATTCCTTTTTATGGCTGAGTAGTATTTCATATATCTACCACATTTTCTTTATCTACTCATTGAATGACAAGCACTTAGGTTGGTTTTGTATCTTTGCAATTGTAAATTATGCTGCTATAAACACTGTATGCATGTGTCTTTTTTATATAATGACGTATTTTCTCTGGGGTAGGTACCCAGTAGTGGGCTTGCTGAATCAAATGGTAGTTCTACTTTAAGTTTTAAAGATCTAAATATTCACAATTTTCTGTAGTGGTTGTACCAGTTCACATTCCCACCAGCAGTGTAAAAGTGTCACCTTTTCACCACATCCATGACAATGTGTATTATGTTTTTACTTTTTAATTAGGGCCATTCTTGCAGGAGTAAGGTGGTATCCCATTGTGGTTTTATTTTTCATTTCCATGATAATTAGTGATGCTGAGCATTTTTTCATATGTTTGTCTGCTGTTTGTATATTTTCTTTGGAGAATTGCCTCTTCATGTCCTCTACCCACTTTTTGATTATTGTTTTCGCCTTGCTGGTTTGCTTGAGTCTCTTGTAGATTCTGGATATTAGTCCTGTGTTAGATACACAGTTTGTGAATATTTTTTTTAACTCTGTGAGATGACTGTTTACTCTGCTAATTATTAATTTTACTGTGCAGAAGCATTTCAGTTTACTTAGGTCCCATTTATTTATCTTTGTTTTGTTGCAAAGAAATGTCAAGAAGAGTTTTTTCAATGTTACCTTCTACAGTATTTATGGTTTCAGATGCTAAATTTAATTATTTGATCCATCTTGTATTGATTTTTGTATAAGGTGAGAGATGATAATCCAGTTTTATTCTGCTACATGTGGCTTGCTAGTTTTAGCAGCATTATTTATTAAATAGGGTGTCTTTCCCTCAATTTATGTTTTTATATACCTTGTCAAAGTTCAGTTGGCTGTAAATATTTTGATTTATTTCTGGGTTCTCTATTCTGTTCCATTGGTCTATGTGCCTATTTTTATACCAATACCATGCTGTTTTGTAAATATTAGCATTGTAGTATAATTTGAAGTCAGGTAATGTCATGCCTGCAGATTTTTTCTTTTTGCTTAGTATGGCTTTGGCAATGCAGGCTTGTTTTTGGTTCCATATGAATTTTTAATTTTTTTTCTAGTTCTGTAAAGAATGATGATGGTATTTTAATGGAAATTGCATTGAATCTGCAGATTGCATTGGGCAGTATGGTCATTTTCACAATATTGATTCTATGCATCCATAAGCATGGTATGTGTTTCTACTTGTGTCATCTATGATTTCTTTCAGCAGTGTTTTGGCAATTTTCTTGTAGGGATCTTTCATCTCCTCAGTGAAATATTCCTAAGCATATTTGAAGCTGTTGTAAAAGTCATTGAGTTCTTCATTTGATTCTCAGCTTGGTCATTGTTGGTGTATAGCAATGCTATTAATTTGTGTACATTGATTTTGTATCCTGAAACTTTGCTGAATTCATCTATCAGTTGTAGGAAGTTTTAGATGGGTCTTTAGGGTTTTCTAGGTATACAATCATACCATTGGGGAACAATGACAGTTTGACTTTCTTTTTTTCCCTATTTGGATGTCCTTTATTTTTTTCTCCTGTCTGATTGCTCTAGCCAAAACGTCCAGTACTGTGTTGAGTAGAAGTGCTAAAAGTGGGCCTCCTTCTGTTGTTTCAGATCTAAGGGGAAATGTTTCAACTGTTTTCTATTCAATATGATGTTGGCTATAAGTTTGTCATGTATGACTTTTATTATTTTGCAGTAAGTCTCTTCTTGTCTATTTTGTTTAGCATTTTTATCATAAAAGGATGCTGGATTTTGTCAAATGAATCTTCTGCATCTATTGAGATGATCATATGCTTTTTAATTATATTTAAATTTGATGTATCACATTTACTGACTTGCATATGTTAAACCATCCCTGCATATCTGATATGAAACTCATTTAATCATGACATACTATCTTTTTGGAATATATGCTGTTGCATTTGGTTAGCTTGTATTTTGTTGAGGATTTTTGCATCTATGTTCATCAGGAATATTAGTCTACAGTTTTCTTTCTTGTTATGTCCTTCCCTGATATTGGTATTAGGGTGATACTGGCTTCATAGAATGATTTAGGGAGGACTTTCTTTTTCTCGATCTTTAAAATATTTTCAGTAGAAATAATATAAATTTTTTCTTTGAATGTCTGAAGAATTCAGCTGTGAATCTATTTCTGGGCTTTTATTTTTTCTTTGTAATTGTTTAATTACTGATTCAATCTCACTGCTTGTTATTGGTCTGTTTAGGTTTTATATTGCTTCCTGATTTAACAGGGAGAATTGTACATTTTCAGTAATTTATTCATCTCCTCTAGATTTCTAGTTTGGTAGCATAAAGGTGTTTATAGTATCCTTGAATAATTTTGTGTATTTCTGTGGTAATGGATATGATATCCCCCATTTCATTTCTAATTGAGCCTATTGGAACTTTTCTTATTTTCTTGGTTAATCTGGCTAATGGTATTCAATTTTGTTTAACATTTCCAAGAACTACTTTTTGTTTCATTTAACTTTTGTATTATGTTTTTGTTTCAATTCCATTTAGTTCTGCTCTGATCTTTGTTATTTGTTTTCTTCTGCTGGGTTTGAGTTTAGTTTGTTCTTTTTTCTCTAGGTCCTTGAGGTGTGACATTAGGTTGTCTCTTTGTGCTATTTCAGATTTTTTGATGCAGCCATTTAATGCTATGAACATTCATCTTAGCGCTGCTTTTGCTGTATCCCAGGTGTTTTGATAAGTTTTCTCAGTATTATCATTTATTTCAAAGAAGTTTTCAATTTCCATGTTGATTTCATTGTTAACCCCAAAGTTATTATAGATTATTTAATTTTCATGTATTTGTATAATTTTGAGTGTTCTTTTTGGATTTGATTTCCAATTTTATTCCACTTTGTTCTGAGGAGATAGTTGATATGATTTTTATAGTCTTAAATTTATTTAGATTTGTTTTGTGGCCTATCATATGGTCTATCTTGGGCAATGTTCAATGTGCTGATGAGAAGAATGTATATTCTGTAGTTTTGGGGAAGAATGTTCTATAAACGTCTGTTAAGTCCATTTGTTCTAAGGTTTAGTTTATTTTTTACTTTGTTGACCTTCTGTCTTGATGGTCTGTCTAGTGCTGTCAATGGAGTATTGAAGTCACCCACTATTATTGTGTTGGCCTCGATCTCATTTCTAAGCCCCAAAATAATCTCCTTTGACTCCATGTTTCATAACCAGTAATTATTTTATAAATTTGGAGTGACAGTGTTAGGTGCATATAAATTCAGAATTGTAATGTCTTCCTGTTGGACTAATTCTTTTATTATTATACAATGTCTTCCTTTGTCTTTTTTTTACTTTTGTTGCTTTAAAGTCTGGTTTGTCTGATATAAGAATGGCTACTCCTGCTCCCTTTTGGTTTCAGGTAGTTTGCAATATCTTTTTTTAACCTCTTTACCTTCAGTTCATATGAGTCCTTATGTGTTAAGTGAGTCTCTTGCAGACAGCATATATCTGGTTGGTAGTTTTTTTTATCCATTATGTCATTCTGTATCTTCAAGTAAAGCATTTAGGATATTTATATTCTATGTTAACATTGAGATGTGAGGGGCTATAAAACATTTTTAGAGAATGAAGTGAAATGAGTATTTTGTTCCTTTGTCTATTGCTTAAACATTATGCTTCTCTGATTTGGTTACCCCAAAAATAAAATGCAAAGTTCTATTTTGATCACAAGTTTTCTTAGTACATTTTTCACAATTAAGGATATTCTAATATTTCTGTAACTCCCATAAACTATTTTAAACAGAAGTTTTTGGGGACTTATGCTTACCTCATTAGATTTTTTACCTCCTCAGGTCACACTAAATTTTCAACCGTTCTGTGCTTATATGGTATGAACTACCAATGAATGGTAGATAAGCTCTTATTTGGGAAAAAAATATATATATAGGTATTTAGTGTTTAAAGTACCATAAGTAATTGTAGTCAAAAGTTATTTGCATTTACTTGAAATATTTGAAGGAATAACACAAATATTATATAAGCTTATATTAATATTGTCTTTTTACTTAAGTCTCTTGTATTAGTTCTTGCATTGGTACAAAGAAATACCAGAAACTGGGTAATGTATAAAGAAAAGAGTTACTTGACTCATAATTTTGCAGGCAGTAAAGAAAGCATGGCTGGGAGGCCTCATGAAACTTTCAAATATGACAGAAGCAGAAATAGGCATGTCTTACATGCCCAGAGCAGGAGAAAGAGAGAGAAGTGGGAGGTGCTACACACTTTTAAGCAACCAGATCCAATTAGAACTCACTCACTATTATAATAACATCAAGAAGGAAATACACTCCCATGATCCAATCACCTCCTACTAAGCCCCTCTTTCAACATTGGGGATTACAATTAAACATGAGATTTGGGTGGGAACACAATTGAAAACTATATCATTCTAACCATGGCTCTTCCTAAATCTCATGTTCTTCTCCCTTTACAAAATACAGTCATCCATTTTCAATAGTCCCCCAACTCTTAACTCATTTCAGCATTAACTAAAAAATCCACAGTCCAAAGTCTCATCTGAGGCAGGCAATTTTCTTCTCCCATGAATCTGTAAAATAAGTTTGTTACTTCCATGATACAATCAGAGTACAGACATTGAGTATATACTCCTGTTTCAAAGGGGAGAATTTGGCCAAAAGAAATGGGCTACATGCCCCATGTAAGACCAAAATGCAGCTGGAAAATCATTAAATCTTAAAGCTCCAAAATAATCTCCTTTGACTCCACATCTCATATCCAGGCCACTCTGATGCAAGGCTGGGTTTCCAAGGCCTTGAACATCTCTCTTCCTGTGGCTCTGCAGGACTTATCCTCCACAGCTACTCTCAAGGGCTTGTGTTGAGTGCATGTGACTTTTCCAGGAACACAGTGCAAGTTTCCAGTGACTCTTTGATTTTGTAGTCTGTAGGATAATGACATTCTTCTCACAGATCCACCAGGGAGTGCCCCAATGGGGACTCAGTGTGGGGGCTTCAACCCCACATTTCCCTTCCACATTGCCCTAGTAGAGGTTGTCCGTGAGGGCTCAACCTCTGCAGCAGACTTCTGCCTTGACATCAAGGCTTTTACCTACAATTTCGGAAATTTAGGCAGAGGCTCTCAAGCCTCAGCTCTTTTACTCTGTGCACCTGCAGGCTTAACACCACCTGGAAACCACCAGGATGTATAGCTTTCACCCTTTGAAGCAGCAGCATGAGTACCTGGGACCTATTGAGCCACAGCTGGAGCTGGAGGAGTTGCATGCAGGAGGCAGTGTCCTGAGGCTGTGCAGGGCAGTGGGGCCCTCAGCCTGGCCCATAAAACTACTTTTTTTTCCTATGCCTCCAGGTGTGTAATGGTAGGGACTACTGTGAAGGTCTCTGAAATGCCTTCAGAACTCTTTTTCATTGTCTTGGCTGTTAGTACTTGCTGTCCTTTTATAGGTTGGTTTGTAAGTAATTGTGGCATTTGCTATTGAAAGTAATGGCAAAAATTGCAGTTACTTTTGCACCAACTTAATTGTTATATCAATTTCTAAAGCAGGCTTGAATTCCTCCCCTGAAAATAGGTTTTTCTTTTTTGCTACGTGGCAAGGCTGCAAATTTTCCAGATTTTTATGCTCTACTTCCCCCCACCTTTTTTTTTATAAGTTTTAGTTTCATATTATGTCTTTGCTCATGAATATGAGCATAGGCTGCTAGAAGCAGACAGACCACATTTTGACTGCTTTACTTTCTAGAAATTTCTTTCACCAGATACCCTAAATAATCACATTCAAGTTCAAATTTCAACAGATTCCTAGGACAGGGTCACAATGCCTCTACCCTCTTTGCTAACGTATAGCAAAAGTGACCTTTCCTCCAGATCCCAATAAGTTTCTCATCTCCATCTGAGATCTTCTCAGCCTGGATTTCATTGTCCATATCACTGTCAGCATTTTGGCCACAACAATTTAAGAAGTCTCTAGGAAGTTTCAAACTTTCCCACATCTTTCTGTCTTCTTCTGAGCCCTCCACACTCTTCCAGCCTCTGCCAGTTACCCAGCTCCAAAGTTACTTCCACATTTTCAGATCCTTATAGCAATGCCCCATTCCTGGTACCAATTTTCCATATTAGTTCCTTCTGGCACTACTATAAAGAAATACCTGAAACTGGGTAATTTATAAATAAAAGGGATATAATTGGCTCATGATTCTGCAGGCTGTACAGGAAGCCTAGCTGGGGAGGCCTCAAAACTTTCAATTATGGTGGAAGTGGAAGCAGGCACATCTTACATGGCTAGAGCAAGAGGAAGAGAGAGACTGGAAAGGTGCTACACACTTTTAAATAATGACATTGCATGATAACTCGCTATCATGAGAATATCAAGAGGGAAATCTGCTCCAGTGATCAAATCACCTCCCACCAGGCCCCTCTTCCAACATTGGGGATTACAGTTCAACATGAGATTTGGTCATGGACACAAATCTAAACATGTAATCTCTGTTAGCAAACTTCAAGTAATTAATTGCTCATTTTCACAAACATTGAAAGATACTCATCCTAGAGACTAGTAGGTTATTAAGTGAATAGTTTTTGGAAGGAGGTTGCTATAGAGACTATAAGGAACAAAGATTTTTCACCTATAAAGTATACAGTAGACTGAATCCAAAGTGATTTACTTAATTGTTCCAAAAAGCTTGATTTATAATTATCAAGAGGACAAATAAATCTTCATTTGAAGCTCTAGGCATACATAATCTCCATGTATTGTCAAGGTAGAATTTCTAAATGTGGAACAAACAATGATAAATTCTGTTATGACTTGGATATTTTTTAGTTCAGAGAAAGAGCTTAATTAAAAGTAGATTGTAGCTTATTTCATAGTTGTGATCAGAAAAGTGGAAGCCTTATGAGAAAAGAAGTAAACAAGAAAAGCATACTCAGTGTTGAATTATTGTACTTTGCTTTAAAATGCAAGCATATGTCACCATCAGCAATTTCGTTATAGATTTGACTACATTGGTTACATAGTAAGGAAATGAGATTTACTTTGTGATGTTTTTCTTCTTTTTGATCCCTGTTAATTTCTAGTTCCAAGATTTTTAAGATCTCCCCCAACAGAGTAACATGGTAGATGATATGATACTTTGGACAGAGAAAAACTTTGATTCAACTCAGCTCCAACACTTACTAGCAACTTGAGAAAGTTATTTAAATTCTCATCTGTAACTTCATCTGTAAAACTGAGATAATAATGATACCTACTAGATTGGACTGTTATGGGTATTGAGTGAAATAATACATGCACTGTACTTAGCCCCATAATTAACATATAGTAAATGTTAAGTTTTCTTCTCCCTTCAGTTGATGTAGAGGGCCAGTAGAACTGGAAAATCCCAGAAAACATCTTTGGATGTGAACAGAAAGTTGCCCACTTTGTTGTAGTTTTTATTTCCTAGTATATTATGTATTGGCCAGGCATAATTGGGTAGCTAACATATATAGTAGACCAGTTCAAGCAACATTTCTCTGAAATGTATTAGTGGAGTGCTCTGTTTCATATAATAGTGTTACATACCTTCACTAATCAGTCCCTGATGTTGAGGAGTGTCTTCCTGGAACTAAACCCTGCATCCTCATTACTACGAGCAGACTGCAAGTAGAGGAAAATGGTAGAAACTTAGTAATGAAAATCTCCCTCATATCCTGTCTTCAGAGATGTGCTTTCTCATGTGAAAAAATTTCTCTTGGATTATAATAACAATAATGTGGTATGATGGAAAATGATTTTATGTCTGGACCTAAATGCATACACAAAGAAAATGGCAGTTTTACCCATGACCTTAGGGTTGTTGTAGAATTATAAGATAAAAGATGAAGCAACTTTCTTCTCATTTAATTCACTCACTTCCCAAGTGTAGATCTGAATGTCTTTCTCAGTAAAATGAGGGGCTTGAATAGATAATCTCTAAGATTTTTGTTTGCTCCATTTTTTTGATTACTCTTTATACTGAGAAATAAAGATATTTTACATCTGTGATATGACACATTCCCAAAGGACCACTGTGGGGCTTGCTAGATTTGTGACATAAACTCAGGCACTAGAGGTAGACACTACTTTGAACTCCAGCTTTGCCACTTACTAGTCACATGTTATTTGGCTCGTCCTTTAGTTTCTCTGTTATTGTTTCCAATTCTGTAAAATCTATCTCTGAGAGACCTTCAGGGAATTAAAATGAAACCATGTTACATAGTGCTTGATGAATATTAGTAAAATTGTTAGCTTTGATGGCATTATTATGGGAGCAAAGAAGAGTCAGATATGCAAGTTTCGTAATAATAGTATTGCCCTGGTGAATAAGGCAGAGGAACCGTTTAAGTAGAGTAGCTGTATGTCGTTTATAGAATTTTCTGTCAAGTGCCCCAAGCCTATGGAGAGAGTACTAAGCAGAAATGAAAAGAATGCCTTATACACAAATATCTATGAGCAAAATACAGTGCCAAATTGGGACCATAGTAATCAAGAAAAGGTGAAAGAGAAGATTTTTTTTTTCTTTTCATCACAGAACATAACATGACATCAATGACTTGAGAGGCTTTATGTATTTATAGCACCATCAGTATCAGTGGTTTGGAAACACTCTCTGGTGGCAATAGCAGCAAGATACTTCTTGGCTCCTTCATGTATTTAAGAGGACTTTGTCCACAAATATTACCTCTACTTTGGGTTCTTATAACAAACACCCCATTAGATGTGTTTTTAATGTCATCTGTACAAGAGATACTGTTAATTAATGTCTGACTCTCAAGCTCAACCTTGACATATATCATCAAAATAAGCAAATGAAAGCATCTGCTGCCTCTAGGAACAAAATGGCAAACTCCAGATGGCAACTGTGAGGGCTACTCATTAACTCATGAGGGCTCTCCTTTAGGAAATTCCCAAAAATAGTTGTGGGAAGGAGACTTGAAGGGAAGTGGAAAGTTCTGAGTTGATGAGACAGGGCACAGGCAGAGCCAGAGCATGTTTGGACTATTATTGTGACTTTAGTTAGTTTGTTGTTATTTTTTTAACTTGCAGGAAGAAATACAATGACAAAGATTGACTATGTGTTATAAGCTTGGTGGTGAGTTAGAAATCATCCGTACTTTGTATATCTGTACTTTTAACTAGAATTCAAAACTCCCTGTAAATCTTAGCAAAGGCCTTCTATTTTCAGACTGTTTACATTATTCAGAACTAGGGAAGGTGTTTATTTTTGTGGAAGATAAAAATCAATCTTTCTCCTCTTAACTCCCATAGTCATCTCCATCTTGTAGGAACTTGTTAAAGATAAGAATACGGCTGAATGTTGCCAATAGAAAATAAAACAACATCCCTAAATGTAACAATTAAGTAAATAATTAATTGTTTAATGCAATCACTTTGAAAATATACATATGGCATATAGAGAAAAATGCTACCACACTAACTAGAAATCTGTAAATGGTTGATACAATTACAAGTACTGAACTTATGTGTAACTGCAAATTATTAATTTTATTGGCATTTAACACTTTCTCCAAAGGGTGTATGTTGTCCAGTGTTTAAAATGCGTGATGTGGATCTTTTTCATATCTATGCAGTATAAATCATAAGTAAAAGGAGAACACTTTCTTTTTAATGTAAAAAGAAATATTTTGCCAGTTTGTTTTACTGCTCCCTTGTTTCTTTGTTAAGAACATTTTAAAATAGCAATAATGACATCTGCTGGTCAGTTCATTGAGTCTGGAAAGATCAAAGTCACCTGAAAAGCATGTAAAAAGGTAGCCCCCTGGACCCCACCCCAGACCTACTACATTAGATGCTAGAGATACAGCAGTGAACAAAAAAGAGAAGTAATCTTGCCCTCATAAAACTTACAGTGCAGTGGTTCTTAATTAACTAGAAACTGCATTAGTGTAGAAGAGGCAGATCTCAAAGCAGTAACTAAGATGATTTAGGTAAATGAAAGATTGAAAGGAAAGATGATATGATGGTCTGGAATTGGGTGGGAAGGATACATTGATGACAAGCATTTTTTACTCAGAATTGCTGTAATGAGAAAAGAACTGGAAAATTAAGAAAAAATAACTCAAAAGAATGAAAAAGGAGAAAGAAGAAAGGGAATAAAGGGAGAAAAATTTAAAAACAATGGATTAAGTTTGTGTTTGAGAGAGAGCAGGAATGGGGAAGGTGCATGCAACTTTTCCGGATAAAGAAAATAATAATAAAATAGGCAATGTTGATTAGAACCTAAAGTTGAAGTAAGATAAAAGTATACTAAAAGTGCAAAGGAGAACAATTAGAGGGAATAGCAACAGCAATAGAGATAAGAGATTTGGGAAGAAGATATGGGGAGAGTTAGGAGGGAAGACTGAAGGAGGAAATGCAAAACCTGTGATCAGAAGGACACCAAGGCAAAGAATTGAGGCTGATACTAGTGGAACAAGTGGGAGTACAGATGGATAAAAAAGGAGAAACAGTCACACCTGATAAGCGGAAAAAATGTTTTTCATTTGATGTTTTTCTAGGAAGTATCCTCTTTACTTTTCCATCATACTGTTGTTGTGTACTACGTCCAACAATAATGAATAAATGTCAGAAACCTTCAGAAAAGAAAAGAAAAATATTTTGAACTTCAGCAAGATGAATTATCACTGTATCTTTATTCTATTCTCTACTGTGAACACTTTTTAAAAATGTAAATCGTGTTCCTGAGAACAGCAGGTATTGTAATGCTCCAAATATTTCATAGGTTTAGTTTTTACCCAACAATGCCAGCTTGTTTAGTTCTGAATCCTCACCCTCTTTGCAAACAATTCTGTTTTGCTGTAATAATACATCTTCCTTGAGTAAGCTTCCTAGAAACTCTCTAATGTCCCTTTCAAGAGTCTATAATTTTAAAAGGCTTTCTGGTAGAATGATTTGCACTTCAGAAAATCCAAATTTTCAAAAGTAGACTTCACATTGTAAAGCTAGTTCAGAAATACAGAAAAATTTAGAGATTAAAGTGACAAACAAAGAAATGCCTATGACCTATATTTAACAGTTACCATTTAATTATTTCTGGTTTCTGAGTTTATGCCCTCCTGCACATACAAAAGAAACAAAATCATAGTTAACCTGGAGTCCTTCTTTTCCCTTCCCCAGACCCAATCCCATCCATCCCATTTTTACCACCCCTGCTTTAATCAATAAAATAAATTGTTCTGTTTTTGTAGTTCATTTTAATCTTCTTAAAAATGTTATGCATATGCATATATACACATTACTTAACATTATATAGCATTACTTAGTGTCTTTTATTTATTTTTATTTGATTCACTTTCTCTGGTAAGAACACTTAACATGAGATCTACACTCTTAACGCATTTTTAAGTATACAATACATTATTTTTGCTTTACGAATAATATTGTACAGCAGATTTCAAGAGCGTACTCATTTTTTGTATAATCAAAGCTTTATTCCAATTGATTAGTAATGTTTTTGTTTCCCTCTCCCTGCAGCTAGTGCCAATCACCATTTCACTCCTTGATATTATAAATTTGACTATTTTGTTTTATTTATTTATTTACTTTTTTTTATTTCAATAGCTTTTGAGGGTACAAGTGGTTTTTGGTTGCATGAATACATTCTATAGTGGTGAATTCTAAGATTTCAATGCACCTGTCACCCTAGTGTTATACCCAATATGTAGTTTTTTATGCCTCGGCCTTCCCCCACCCTCCCCCTTTTGAGTCCCTAAAGGCCATTATATCAGTCTGTATGTCTTTGCATCCCCTTACAACTGAGAAAATAAGGTATTTTGTTTTCCATTCCTGAGTTATTTCACTTAAAATAAATGCATCCAGTTCCATCCAAATTGCTGCAAAAGACATTATTTTGTTGTTTTTTATGGATGGCTGAGTAGTATTTCATGCTGCATATATGCCACATAAAAAATATACTCATTGGTTGATGGGCACTTCAGTTGGTTGTATGTTTTTGCAATTGTGAATTGTGCTTCAAAAGGTGTGTGTGTGTGTGTGTGTGTGTGTGTGTGTGTGTGTCTTTTTCAAACATTGGCTTATTTTGGGGGCCAGAGGGGTTGATACACAGTAGTTAGCTTGCTGAATCAAATGGCAGATCTAGTTTTAGTTTCTTAGGAATCTCCACACTGTTGTCCATAGAGGTTGTACGAATTTACATTCCCACCAGCAGTGTATAAGTATTCCCTTTTCACTATATCCATACAAACATCTAGACAGTTTTTTAAAATGTTTTATCAAGTGCCATTCTTGCAGGATTAAGGTGGTATCTAATTATGGTTTTAATTTGCACTTCTCTAATGATTAGTGATAAGCTTTTTTTTTTTTTTTTTTTTTGGCAGTTTTGCTCTGTCACCAAGCTGGAGTGCAGTGGCAGGATCTCAGCTCACTACAACCTCCACCTCCTGGGTTCATGTGATTCTCCTTCCTCAGCCTCCCAAGTAACTGGGACTACAGGTGTGCAGCACCACACCCAGCTAATTTTTGTATTTTTAGTAGAGGTGGGGTTTCACCATGTTGGCCAGAATGGTCTCGATCTCTTGACATTGTGATCTACCCACCTTGGCCTCCCAAAGTGCTGGGCTTACAGGTGTGAGCCACTGTGCCAGGCTGAACATTTTTTCATTAGACATTTGTATATCTTGTTTTGAAAAAATGTCTATTCATGTCCTTTACACACTTTTTGATGAAATTATTCATTTTTTTCTTGCTGATTTGTTTGCATTCCTTGTAGATTCTGGATACTAGTCTTCCCAGAGGCATAGCTTGAAAATATATTCTCCTATTCTGTTGGTTGTTTATTTACTCTATTGATTATATCTTTTGTTGTACAGAAGCTTTTTAGTTTAATTAGGTCCCATTTATTTATATTTGTTTTTGAAGCATTTGATTTTGGGGTCTTACTCATGAATTCTATGCCTGGGCTGCTGTCAAAAAGAAATTTTTCTAATGATATCATCTAGAATTTTTATGGTTTCAGGCTTTATATTTAAGTCTATGATCTATCTTGAGTTGGTTTTTGTATAAGGTGAGAAGTAGGAACCCAGTTTCATTCTTCATGTGGCTTGCCAGTTTTCCCAGCACCATTTAGTGAATAGGGTGTCCTTTTTCCAATTCATGTTTTAGTATGCTTTGTCAAGGATCAGTTAGCTATAGGTATTTGGCGTTATTCCTGAGTTCTCTATTCAGTTGCATTTTTATATGTGCCTACATTTGTATTACTAGCATGCTGTTTTGGTAACTATAGCTTTGTAATGTAACCTGAAATTCAATAATGTGGTGCCTCCAGATTTGTTATTTTTGCTTAGAATTGCTTTGGATGTTAAGGCTGTTTTGGGGTCTTATATAAATTATAAGATTGTTTTTTCTAATTCTGTGAAAAAATTATGTTGGTATTATAATGGAAATTGCATTGAATCAATTGATTGCTTTGAGTGGTATGATCATTTTCACACTATTGATTCTTCCTATCCATGAGCATGGGAAGTGTTTTCATTTTTTTGTGTCATCTATTATTTATTTCAACAGTCTTTATTTGTCATCCTCTTTGTAGTGATATTTCATATTCCTAGTTATTTTATTTTTTCCAGTTGTAAAATGGATTGGGTTCTTGATTTTATCCCCAGTTTGTTCATTGATGGTGCATATTAGTGCAACTGATTTGTATACATTGATTTTGTAATGTGAGACTTTACTTAATGTGTTTATCAAATATAAGCATCATTTGAAGGAGTCTTTAGGATTTCCTAGGTATACAATCATGTCATCTTCAATCAGTAATAGTTTGACTTCCTCTTCTAACTTGGATGGACTTTATCTCTTTCTTTTAGTTAATTGCTCTGGCTAGTTACTTCCCAAACTATGTTGAATAGGAATGGTGAAAGTGGGCATCCTTGTCTTGTTTCAGTTCTCAGGGGGAACAATTTTAGCATTTCCCTATTCAGTATAAAGTTGGCTGTGAGTTTATCATACATGGTTCATATTATTTTGAGGCAGGTTCCTTCAGCTGATGGATTCATCTGTGAATCTACCTGGCTCTGGACTTTATTTTGTTGGCAATTTGTTTTTTATTATTGACTCAGTCTTGGTGGTTGTTATTGATCTGTTTGGGGTTTCTATTCATTTCTGATTTAATCTAGAAGTATTTTATATTTCCAATAATTTGTTCATCTTCTCTTAGGTTTTCTAGAGAAAAGTGTTCATGGTAGTTTGTGCACACAAAAGTGTTCATAGTAGTCTCAAATGATCTTTTGTATTTCTGTGGTGTCGGTTGTAATGTCTCCAATTTTATTTCTAATTGAGCTTATTTAGATCTTCTCTCTTCTTTTCTTGGTTAATCTAGCTAATGGTCTATCAATTTTGTTTATATTTTCAATGATCCAACTTTTTGTTCTTTCTTTTGTACATTTTTTGTTTTAATTTCCTTTCATTTTGCTCTGATGTTTGTTATTTCTTTTCCTCTGCCAGCTTTAGGTTTAGCTTACTCTTTTTTCTCTGGTGACATTAGGTTGTCAATTTGTGCTCTTTTGAACTTCTTGATGTAGGTATTCAGTACTGTAAACTTTTCTCTTAGCACTGCTTTTGCTGTATCCCTGAGGTTTTGATAACTTCTGTCACAATTATTATTCATTTCATAGAATTTTAAAATTTTCATCTTGATTTCATTTTTAGCCCAAAAATCATTTAGGAGCAGATCATTTAATTTCCATGTATTTGTATAGTTTTGAAGATTCTCTTAGGAGTTAGTTTCTAATTTTATTTCACTGTGGTCTGAGAAGATACTTAATATGGTTTTGATTTCCTTAAATTTATTGATTCTTGTTTTGTGATTTATCATATGATTTAGCTTGGACAAATGTTCCATGTACAGATGAGAGAATATACATTTTGCAGTGGTTGGATAGAATGTTCTGTCATTATCTGTTAAGCTCATTTGTTCTAGAGTGTAGGTTAATTTCATCGTTTGCTTGGTAATTTTCTGTCTTACCTGTTTAGTGCTTTCACTGGAATATTGAGGTCCCCTACTATTATTGTATTGCTGCCTATCTCCTTTCTCTCATCTAGTAGCCACTGTTTTATAAATCTGGTGGCACCAGTCGCAGTGTTAGGCATATATGAATTTTAAATTTAATATATTGTTAAATTTATACTTTTATTATTATACAATGACCTTATTTGTCTTTTTTAAATTGTTGTTGCTTTAAAGTCTGTTCTGTCTGATATAAAAATTATATCAGATTCCTGATATAAATTTAATAAAAGCTCTTGCTCACTTTTGATTTCCATTTGCATAAGTTAACCCGAAATTCCTGCTTCCTTTTCATTTCCATTTGCATGGAATATCTTTTTTCAAACTTTTCCTTGAGTTTATATGAATCCTGCAGTGCTTGGTTTGTCTTTTGAAAACAACACATATTTGGTTTTTGATTTTTTGTTTATTCTACCATTCTGTATCTCTTAAGTGGAGCATTTAGGCCATTTATAGTCAATGTTAATATTGAGATACAAGGTACTATTCTATTTATCATGTTTATTGTTGCCTTAATATTTTGGCTTTCTTTTGTTGTGTTTTTGTTTTATAGTCTTTGTGAGTTTTATACCATTAAGATGTCCTATTTTGCTGCATATTGAGCTTTTCTTTCAATAATTGAAACTCTTTTTAGCATTTCTTGTACTTCTGGTTTTGTAGTGTCAAATTCCCTCAGAATTTGTTTCTCTGAAAATTACTTTATTTCTCCTTCATTTATAAAACTTAGTTTTGCAGTATGCAGAATTCTTGGCCAATAGTTATTCTGCTTAAGGATGCTGAATGTAGAACCCCAATCCTCCTGGCACGTAAAGTTTCTGCTGAGAAGTCTCCTGATATTCTGACAGGTTTTCCTTTATAAGTTGCCTGATGTTTTTGTCTTACTGCCCTTAGAATTCTTTTCTTCATGTTAACTTTAGATAACCTGATGACCGTGTGCCTTGGTGATTATCTTCTGCAGTGAATTTCCCAGAGGTTATTTGAGCTTTTTTTTTTTTTTTTTTTTTTTAAAAATCTAAATCTCTAGCAAGGCCAAATAAGGTTTTCTCAATTATTCCCTCAAATAAGTATTCCAAACTTTTCAATTTCTCTTCTCCCTTGGAAGTACAAATTATTCTTAGTTTTGGTCATTTTACATAATCCCGTTTTTTTTTTAGATTTGTTCATTTCTTTTGATTATTTTCTCTTTATTTTTGTCTGACGAGGTTAATTTGAAAGCCTTGTCTTTGAGCCTTGAAATTCTTTCTTCTACTTATTCTAGTTTATTTTTAAAACTTACCACTGTATTTTGTAATTCACTTATGGTGCCTTTTATTTTCAGAAGATCTGGTTGGTTTTTCTTGATGATATCTGTCTTTCTAGAAATTTTTTCATATATATCCTAAACTGCTTTTTAAATTTCTTTATACTGGTTTTCACCTTTCTCTGATATCTCCTTGAGCAGCTTAATAATAAACTTTTTGAATTCTTTATCTCATATTTCAAAGATTTCATCTTGGTTTGAATTCATTGCTGGAAAGCTAGTGTGATTTTTTTTGAGATTGTTATCAAATTCTGTTTTGTCATATTACCAGAATTACTTTTCTCGTTCCTTCTAATTTGAGGAGACTATTTCTTCTAATAATTCTTCAATTTATTTCTGATTTCACTATGGTTTTTCATTTTTTTCCCCTTAAAAATAAGGCTTTAATATTTATAGTCTACTATAGCCTAATATTTTTCTTGTTGCTTCTAGGGATAAAGACTCTGTATAAATTCCTTAGTTATAGAGAATCTTTGTGTGATGACTTATTCAGATGTTGGCTGTAGTAGCAATATACTTGGTATGTGAGCAAATTTACTGTCTTCTATTGCTACTACAACTAAAGATGCTATAATGAACTGTTTCAGTTGGCCTCCAGCCAGGAGCTGGTACTGCAAAAGATCACCAGCTGCATTAGTAGCAGTGGAATTTGTGTTTGCTCTATGTTGTCTAGGGGAGGTACTCTGGTTTCTCAGGTTATGAGTGGGGCCACAAAGCTCCCAACAGTTTCTGTCTTTTGTGTTAAATTACCAGCGTGGGTGGAAGGGCAGAGTCAGGTGGGTCAGCAGTCTGGCTCTCCACATGGGGAGCAATCTGCAGCTCCTGTAGGGTATGATGGTTTGTTTCTCAGACTGCTGGGGTAATATTCTAGAGGTCACTGTAGATGCCTATGCTGCACAGAAGAGTTGGCATAGGGAGTGAAGATTAGCAGGAGGCAGTAAGCCTCACCCAGATCCCATGCAGTTGGCAATGTAGATCTTACTCCAGTAGTGCTTCCCTAGCAGCAGCAAGCTAAGTTCCAGGTAGCCTATGCTCAGAACTCAGACCTAACCAGGCCATAAGCTTTCCTTACAGAGACTTTTAGGCCATGTTCTTCCCCATTTGCCTGCTAAGCTAGGCACCCAGCTCTTGCACTTGTGGCTGTGACACACTTCCCACTCACCCTTGAGTTTCTGGCCAAGGAAATTTATCGCCACTTGAGTTTACATCATGAAACTGACGGGAGCTTCTTTCAACCTGTAATCACTGCCTGAGTTAGTTGGCTGACTTTTGGGTGGTGCCTCCAATTTATAATATTGGAATTTTAAAAAATGGAATATTTTAGACACCTCATATAAATGGAATTATGCAATGTTTGGATTTCTGTGTCTGGCTGATTTTACTTAAAATCTCAAAATTTATATTATCCAGAATGTTACATATTACGAGTCTTTTTTTTTTTTAAAGACTGAGTGACTTTAAATCATATTCCAATGTATGTGTATGCCACATTTTCTTAATCTACTCATCTCCCCATAAATACATAGGTTTTTTTATCAATATCTTGTTCTTTTGTGATTAGTGCTACAGTGAACATTAAAGTGTAAATGTCTCTTTGCCATCCTGATTTCAATTCTTTGGATAAATACCCACAAGTGGGATAACTGAATCATATGATTGTTCCATTTTATAATTTTTTGGGAGCATCCATGCTATTTTCTACAACAGCTGCACCATTTTGCATTTCTGCCAACTGTGTGCAAGGATTTCAGTTACTCTATATCGTCTTGAATACTTGTCTTTTATTTTTTGATAATAATCATTCTGACAGGTGTGCAGCAATATTAGGTTTTGGTTTTGATTTGCATTTCTCTGACGATTAGTAACATTGAGCATATTTTCATATAGCTCTTGGCCATTTTTAAGCCTTCTTTGGAGAAATGTCTATTCATTTTTTTTTTTTTTTTTTTTGAGATGGAGTTTCTCTCTTGTTGCCCAGGCTGGAGTGCAATGGCACGATCTCGGCTCACCGCAATCTGCACCTCCCAGGTTCAAGCAATTCTCCTGCCTCAGCCTTTTGAGTAGCTGGGACTACAGGCATGCACCACCATGCCCGGCTAATTTTGTATTTTTTTTTTTTTTACTAGAGACAGGGTTTCTCCATGTTGGCTAGGCTGATGTCGAACTCCCGACCTCAGGTGATCCACCCACCTCGGCCTCCCAGAGTGCTGGGATTATAGGCATGAGCCACGGCACCCGGCCTATTCAATTTCTTAACTCATTTTAAGTTGAGTTATTATTATTTTTTGAACTATTGAGTCATAGGAGTTCCTTATATACTTTTGAGAATCACTTCTTTTCAGATACATCTTTTGGAAACATTTTCTCCCATTGCATAGGTTGTTTTTCACATTGTTGATGGTTTCTTTTGCTGTACAGAAGCTTTTTAGTTCAATGTAGTCCCACCTGTTTATTTTCATTTTTGATATCTATGATTTTGGTCTTGTATTAAAGAATCATTGCCAATGCCTAGGACATAAAGCTTCTCCTCTATATTTTCTTTTAAAATATTTAGAGTTTTGGCTCTTACTTTTTTGACTTTCATTCTTTTTTAATTGATTTTGTGTATGGTGCAACTTCACTATTTTGCATATGGATATTCAGTTTTCCCAACAATGTTTGTTACAGAGACTATCTTTTCTCCCTTATTTATTCCTGGCACTCTTGTTGAAGACCAGTTAACCATATATAAGTGATTTTACTCCTGGGCTCTGTATTCTGTTCTGTTGGTCTATTGGTCATGTGTCTGTCTTTATGCCAATATCATGGTGTTTCGATTACTGTATCTTTGTGATATATTTTAAAATAAGAAAATGTGATGCCTCCTGCTTTGTTTTTTATCCAAGATTTCCTTGGTTATTCTTAGTTTATTGTGGTTAAGTATAAGTTCTATTTTTATTTTAACTTTTATTGATCTTATTATAAATTAGGAGAGTATATGTATACATTTGTTACATGAGTATATTGCATAATGGTAGGGTTTGGACTTCTAGTGAACTCATCACCTAAATAATGAATATGGTACACAATAGGTAGTTTGTCCTCCCTTGCTCCCCTCACTCCCTTCCACCTCTGTTAGGCCCTGGTGTCTATTGTTGCCATCTTTATGTTCATGTGTACACATTGCTTAGCTCTGGCTTATAAGTGAGAACTTATTAATCAAATATGGTATTTGAGTTTGTATTTCTGCATTATTTCACTTAGGATAATGGCATTCAGTTGCATCCATGTTGCTGCAAAGGACATGATTTGATCATTTTTATGACTCTGTAATATGTCATGGTATCTACATAACATGTTTTCTTTATCCTGTTCACTGTCGATGGACACTTAGGTTGATTCCATGACTCTGGTTTTGTGAATAGTACTGTGATGATCATACAGGCAGAGGTGAATTTTTGATAAAATAATTTTATTTCTTAGTAAAGATACCCAGTAGTGGAATTACTGTGTCAAATGGTAGTTCTATTTTTAGTTGTTTTGAGAAATCTCCATACTGTTTGACATAGATGTTGAACTAATTTACATTCCCACAAACAGTGTATAAGAGAGTTCAATTTTCACCACATCCTTACCAATGATTGTTATCTTTTGACTTAATAATAATAGCAATTCTGACTGCTGTGAAATACTACTTCATTGTTCTTTTAATTTGCATTTCTCTGGTGATTAGTGATGTTGAACATTTTTTCATATGTTTGTTGGCCAGGTATATGTTGTATTAGTCTCTTTTCACACTCCTGTTAAGAACTACCTGAGACTGTAATTTATAAAAAAGTTTAATTGACTCACAGATCAGCATGGTTGGGGAGACCTCAGAAAACTTACAATCATGGTAGAAGGGAAAAAGAAAGCAAGGTACCTTCTTCACATGGCAGCAGGAAGGAGAATGAATGCAGGGGGAACTATTACACACTTACAAAACCGTCAGATCTCATGAGAACTCACCCACTATCATGAGAACAGTATGAGAAAAATATCCCCATGATTCAATTACCTCTATCTGGTTTCTTCTTTGACAAATGGAGATTAACGGGATTATAGAGATAATGGGGATTACAATTCAAGATGAGGTTTTGGGTGGGGATGCAGCCAAACTATATCATATATTTTCTTTTGAGGTGTGTTTATTCATGTCTTTTGCCCACTTTATAATGGAGCTATTTTCTCTTGTTGATTTAAGTTCCTAATAGGTTTTGGATATTATTTCTTTGTTAGATGCATAGTTTGAGAATATTTTATTTCATCCTGTCATCCTGTATGTTGTCTGTTTGCCCTGTTGATAGTTTCTTTTTCTTTGCAGAAGCTCTTTAGCTAAATCCTATTTGTCTATATTTTTGTTGCATTTCATTTCAAGATCTTAGTCTTAAATTCTTTGTCTTTTTTTTTAAACTGTTGTTGTTTTAAAGTCTGTTTAATTTGATAAAAGAGTAGCAACCCCTGCCCTTTTTAGTTTTCCATTTTCATAATAGATATTTAGCCATATTTTTACTTTGAGCCTGTGGGTGTTATTACAAGTGACATGGGTCTTTTGAAGGCAGCAATAGGTTGGGTCCTATTTAGTTAATCCAATTTGCCACTCTGTTTTTTAAGTGATGTATTTAAAACATTATTTTTAAGGTTAATATTGATATGTAAGGTTTTGTTCCTGTCATAGTGTTACTAGGTACTTGCTTTGTAGTCTCAAGTGCACAATTACTTTATAAGGCCTGTGAAATTTGTACTTATGTGTGCTTCTATGGTAGTAAGTATCATTCTTCCATTTCCAAGTTTAGAACTCCTTTGAGCATTTCTTGTATGCTCGGTTCTTGCAGTCAGAAATTTTCTTAGCATTTTCTGGCCAGGAAAGACTTTATTTCTTCTTTGTGAGCTCATTTTGGCAAAATATGAAATTCTTGGCTGGTATTTTTTTCTTTAAGAAAAGTAAAAAAAGGCTCCCAATCACTTCTGGCTTATACAGTTCTTATTTTTCAGTCTGCTGTTAGTCTGATGGGATTGACTTTATAGGTAATTTAGCCATTTTCTCTACATGCCTTTCAGGTATTTTTTTCTTTTGTGTTGTCCTTGGATAGTTTGATGACTATATTCCATGGGGATGGTCATCTTGTAGAGTAGCTCACAGGTTCTTTAAATTCTTATATCTGGATGTCAAACTCTCTAAAATGATTCAGAGAATTTTGTTGAATTATTTCCTCAATTATGTTTTTTTATACACTTTTTTTCTTTCACAATCATGTCAGTAAATTATATGTTTGGTCACTTTAAACAATCCCATGTTTCTTAAAGCTTTGTTCATTTTTGTAAAATTCATTTTTCTTTATTTTTGTCTTACTGGGCTAATTTGAAACACCAGTCTTTCTTCTGCTTGGCTTAGTCTATAGTTAAAGCTTTCACTTGTATTTCCAACTTCCCTTAGTGAACATTTTAATTTCAGAAGTTCTATTTGTTTTTCTCTCAGTATATAATCTTGTCTTATAAATTCTAAATTATTTCTCTGGTTCCTTTATTTAAAATGTTAACTTTCTCTTGAATCTTGTTGAGTTTCTTTACAATCCATATTTCAAATTATTTATCTGTCATTTAAGACTTTTTAATTTGATTAGGATCCATTGCTAGAGATCTAGTGTGATCTTTAGGAGATGTCAAGAGATTCTAGCTTTTTGTGCTGCCCGAGTTCTTGTGCTGACTCCTTCACATCGAAGAGAGCTATTACTTCTTATTTTTGAGTGTTTTGTCATTTGGATGGAGCATTTGAATTTTTAATTCTTTATTTCCTCGAGGGTGTGACTATGGTATAAGTCGTGTGTGACTGTTTGACTTAGTTTCTGGGTGCTTTCAGGGAGCTACAGCTCTGTCTAGGTTCCTTGATTGTGGATAGCTTCTGTATGGTGGCTTTCTCAGATGCTGTGTGTTGTAGTGATGTATTGGACATATAAACTGACCCATTATCTCCTGCAGAGCTGGACGTACAGAGGTCTCAGGAGGCTTATCTTATGGACTAGCACTAAGCCCTTCTGTCAGCAGGTTTTTTATTTGATGTTGCAGTTTAGATTGCAGTACCATAAGTGGTGCTTAAAAGAAAGAAATGACTTACCCTCAGGTAGGCTAATGATGGGTTGTGCTGAGGTCTTGAAGAAAGGAGTTGGGTTGTTGCACCATTTCCTCGCTGTGAACCAGAAGGAATGCGATCTGCTTCCCTACCATGCCACTGTTGCAAACCAAAAGACTATGCCTTTTGTTTCCTGGCTACAGTGTGGCTGTGGGCAGTGAATACACACCTCTCATAGCAATCATTAAAGTTGAATTGAGGCAAAGTGCCTTCCTCTAGTTTAGAGCAGGAAACTCTACAACTTTTCTGTCATCCTTTGCCAGGACATTGCTCTTCTCTGTAGTAAGGTGAAGTTGGGCCCTGTCCTTTGTATAAACCCAAGCAGCATAAGCTCACTTTTTGCGGGGGCAAAGCCACTGTGAAAAACACAAAAAAAGGATTGCTCTGAGTGCATACACACCATTTTTCAATGAGAAGAACCCACTGCTATGTTTGCAACAATGGATGGAAAGGAGGCTTTGCAAATGATCCCCTCTCTATGTCCGGTCCTTGATGTTGGTGCTGCTCCGTTCAGTGATTGTCGCCTCACCTGCATTCCCTTTGTTCCAAAGGCTGCTTTGGTGGGCTGCACTCCCCTCATTAGAGGTTTTGCCTATGTTGAGGTTTAGGTCTCCAGGGATCCTGTAGGTCTCTGGGGACCCAGGGGTCCTCTATGCTTGCAAAAGTCAGAGTGGGTTGTGTGGTACATTTTTGGAGACTCTGGTGGTGCAATGACTCAAAAGCAGAGAATATAATCCTTGAGCAGAATGATGGCCCACCATGTGTGCACTAACCAGTATGGCACTCATCATCTCAGTTTGGGTTTGAGGGGTGTGTAGGCATGCCTGTGTGAGCTGGCCACCCAGTTCTGTGTTCCTATAAATTTCCCAAATCACCACCAGTAGTGTTGCCCTGGGTCACAAGGGGGGTGAGGGGAGAAAAGAAGCACTCCCATCTCCCCTTTCTGTAGGGATTTAAGTTTCAAGATCTGTTTATAATAATAACTTAAATTCATCCATTACCACTCACACAATTCCATTTGGCATTTAATAAGGAAATAAATTTCAATATTCTGTATTAGTCTGTTTTCATGCTGCTGATAAAGGTATACTCAAGACTGGGAAGAAAAGAGGTTTAACTGGACTTACAGTTCCGCAAGGCTGGAGAGGCCAGTGGGAGGCAACAGGTGCTTCTTACATGGCAATAACAAGAGAAAAATGAGGAAGATGCAGAAGCAGAAACCCCTGATAAAACCATCAGATCCCATGAGACTTATTCACTACCATGAGAACAGTATGGGGAAAACTTCCCCCATGTACAAATTATCTCCCACCAGGTCCCTCCCACAATACATGGAAATTTTGGGAATACAATTCAAGATGAAATTTGGGTGGGGACACAGAGCCAAATCGTATTATTCTGCCCCTGGCCTCACCAAATCTCATGTCCTCATATTTCAAAATCAATCATCCTTTCCCAACAGTCCACCAAAGTCTTAACTCATTTTAGTATTAACCCAAAAGTCCACAGTCCAAAGTCCCACGTGGGACAAGGTGAGGCCCTTTCTCCCTATAACACTATAAAATCTAATTACTTCCTTGATACAATGAGGGTAAAGGTATTGGGTAAATACAGCTATTCCAAATGAAAGAAATTGGGCAAAACAAAGTGGTTACATGGTCCATGCAAGTCCGAAATCCAGTGGGGTAGTCAAATTTTAAAGTTCCAAAATGATCTCCTTTGACTCCATGTCTCACATCCAGGTCAAACTGATGCAAGAGGCAGGTTCCCATGGTCTTGGGCAGCTCTGCCCCTGTGGCTTTGCAGGGTATAGCCCCCCATCCTGGCTGCTTTCATGGGCTGATACTGAATATCTGTGACTTTTCCAGGCACACCGAGCATGCTGTCAGTGGATCTACCAATCTTGGCTCTGGAAGACAGTGGCCCTCTTCTCACAGCCCCACCAGGGGGTGCCCTTGTAAGGATTCTGTGTGGAAGCTCTGACCCCACATTTCCCTTCCACACTGCCCTAGCCTTGCAGAGGTTTACATGAGGGCCGTGCCCCTGCAGCAAACTTGCCTGGGCATCCAGGTATTTCCATATATTTTCTGAAACCTAGGTGGAGGTTCCCAAACCTCAATTCTTGACTTCTGTGTACCTGTAGACTCAACACCATGTGGAAATTGCCAAGGTTTGGGGCTTGAACTCTCTGAAACCATGGGCCGAGCTGTACCTTGGTCCCTTTTAGCAATGGATGGAGCAGCTGGGACACAGGCTGCTGAGTCCCTAGCCTGAACACAGCATGGGGACCCTGGGCCTGGCCCCTGAAACCATTCTTTCCTCCTAGACTTCTGGGTCTGTGATGGGAGGAGCTACCATGAAGTCCTCTGACATGCCCTGGAGACATTTCCCCATTGCTTGGGGATTTATATTTGGTTCCTTGTTACTCATGCAAATTTCTGCAACCAGTTTGAATTTCTCCTCAAAAAAATGCGTTTATCTCTCGAGTGAATTGTCAGGCTGCAAATTTTCTGAACTTTTATGCTCCATTTTGCTTTTAAAATGGAATTCTTTTAATAGCACCCAAGTCACCTCTTGAATGCTTTGTTGCTTAGAAATTTCCTCCACCAGATACCCTAAATAGTCTCCCTCAAGTTCTAAGTTCCACAAATCTCTAGAGCAGGAACAAAATGCCACCAGTCTCTACTAAAACATAACAAGAGTCATCTTTACTCCAGTACCCAACAAGTTCCTCAGCTCCATCTGAGACTACCTCAACCTGGACCTTATTGTCACTATCACTATCAGCATTTTTGTCAAAGTCATTCAACAAGTCTCTAGGAGGTTCCAAACTTTCCCACATTTTCATGTTTTCTTTTGAGACCTCCAAACTGTCCCAATCTCTGCCTATTACCCAGTTCCAAAGTCGCTTCCACATTTTTGGGTAACTTTTTAGCAATGATCCACTCTACTGGTACCAATTTACTGTATTAGTTCCTTTTCATGCTGTTGATAAAGACATACCTGAGACTGGGAAGAAAAGAGGTGTAATTAGACTTACAGTTCCACATTGCTGGGGAGGCCTCAGAATCATGGCAGGAGGCAAAGGGCACTTCTTATGTGGTGGCAGCAAGAGGAAAATGAGGAAGATGCAAAAGCAGAAATCCCTGATAAAACCATCAGATCTGGTGAGACATATTCACTACCATGAGAACAGTATGGGGGAAATCACCCCCATGATTCTAATTATCTCCCACTGGGTCCCTTTCACAACACGTGGGAATTATGGGAGTACAATTCAAGATGAGATTTGGGTGGGGACACAGAGCCAAACCACATTATTTCACTGCATACCATTTTTCTCTAGGTTCTTATTTGTTTAATGAAACAACATAGAATTAGTAATTGATTCCAATTATAAAGAGATTATTTTGCATTTTCTCAAGTTTTAGGACAAAATACAATTGCTTCTTCCAAAATATTATCTTCTCTGCTTTAGCCAGAAAATATTATAATCACCTTAATTTTTAGTAGGTTCATTTTTCCCAGTAAATTATGGCAGCATTTACAGAAAAGTTCACCAAATATGAAGAAGTTGTGTTCTTGGTTCCTTCCTTATGTTTATGTGCTTGAAAAAGCTCTCTTGAAACAAGGCAAGAGCTGAGCAGAGGGCAAAGTGAGCAGAATTAATTGCTACTTGAGGCAGTGAGCAGAAGCTTGAATTTTTATGGCATATGAGAGAAGCAACTTCAGAGAAAAGCTGTATGTTTATAAAAAATGTGTGTGTGTTTGTGTATCTGTATCTATTCATAATATACACACATGCATACACATTGGAGGGCAGGTATGCAGACAGTTGATCGGTGTAATGGTGTATGCATATATGAAAAGTTCCAAGACTAGGCACAGTGGCTCATGCCTGTAATCCTAGCACTTTGGGAGGCCAAGGTGGGCACATCACCTGAGATCAGGAGTTCAGGACCAGCCTGGGCAACACAGTGAAACCCCGTCTCTACTAAAAATTATAAAAAATTAGGCCGGCGTGGTGGTGCCTGCCTGTAGTCCCAGCTGCTAGACAGGCTGAGGCAAAAGAATCGCTTGAACCTGGGAGGCAGAGGTTGCAGTGAGCTGAGATTGGGCCACTGCACTCCAGCCTGGGCTACAGAGTGAGACTCTGTCTCAAAAAACACAAAAACAAAAACTGTTCCAGGGCTTCAGTTTGAGAACTACAAATAGATTCAGCATCAGAAATTCTAATAAATTAAGTCAAAATCCACCATGCTAATTTGTCGTAACTCTCAAAATCAAAATTTTAATATTATCTTTGATTTTTACTAGTGAATTCTTCTAGGTTTCCAATTTATAAACAAACTGAAAAACTGACTTCTAATTTACAAGTTACAAAAATGAAAACACTATTATTATTGCATTTAAAGTAATGCACTTTAGGTTCTCTTCCGGGTCTAGACAATGAAAAGAAAATAAGTCCCAGGACCCCAAATCATGAAGCCAAAGGGAAAAGTCAACCTGGGAACTTCACAGGGCAAGACCACCTCTCATACTTTTTGTAAGTAATAGCTACAAAGATTTAAAAAAATCCTCATACCTCCCTCACAATTTGCCCACAAGAAAATTTTTTGTGGACAAACAACAGACAGAACTCAAAGTCTTCACATGAGACAAATGCTTATCTCATTCCTTCCTTTGCCCTATTGTTTTACTAAGCCAGAATAAGGCATAAAGGCTAATCAAAAACTCAAAAGATTATCTCCACCAACAGCTGTTTATAAAGCACCTAATCTGTGTCAGGGACTGGATGGAATGAACACTGGAGACACAGCTGTGATTAGATGAAAGAACTTGTCCTGTGGTCTGTTTTTAATCACTAAGATTCTACTTTCAAATACAAGGATGCTATACTCTATTAAAAATAATTTGTGCTTACGTTTTGACTTCAAAATAACACAGCCTGTAATTGTCAGACTCTAACATTGTATAAATCAGAAGATCCCACAACTAATTGATGATATAAGCAAGAGATTTAGGATTAAAACTCTATCAAACTTTTTTGAAATTTAAAATTCATGAAAATTAACTATTTAGGGAGTGCAAGACATCTCATGACCTTTGAATTTTCTGAAATACTACATTATTTATTTTTTACAGTAAAAAGGAACCTCAGAAGAGAAAACACATTCACTTTCACCCCCAGCCTTTTGTTTTGTACTCAGGAATAAAGCCCTCCATAAGTAAACTCCGGAAAAAAAAAAAAAAAAACACTCAAAATAATGTAACCGTTTGTCTCTCTTCTTTCTATGACATGGAACCCCATTTCCAGTTTTCCCACCTTTCTGGACCAAACCAATGTATATCTTATGTATATTGATTGATGTCTCATGTCTCATTAAAATGTATAAAACCAAGCTGTGCCCCGATCACCTTGGACACATGTCCTCAGGATCTTTTGAGGCTGTGTTACAAGTGTGTCCTTACCCATGGCAAAATAAACTTTCTAAATTGATTGAGGTTTGTCTCAGATACTCTTTGGATTAAAAGACTCATATATCTAATACAAAAATATCTTAAAAACTGCATTTGTTAAAATACTATGATTTCTTTTTATAACTACAAAATAATTTCAAATGATCATTATGAGAAACATGACCATACTCATTTTCAGAGAACATGTAAAACTGTACATTCTGCTTGGTTTCTGCACATAGAAATGTAAACACTTCAGAAATTCACTTACTATTTCCCGTGTTCCTTATAGAAACTGTGGTTTTAAATGTTAGCACTTGCCAGCAATATAATATATTTAAGATCTTGGTTTGAAGTTAATTTCCTTTAAAAATAAGCAAATAAGTAAATGACACATTTAATTTTTGTTAAATACAAAGTAAACATATAAATATCTTACCTTGCTATTATCAGCTACTCTGAAAAACTGTTTGCCAGTGAGCAATTCTATTTTAATTGAGCATACATAAAATCAGCTGAAAAAAATTGCTAATATTGGTTAAGCAACTTTAAAGATTGATTGCATTTAGGTGAACAAAGGCATACCAATTTAAAGGTTTTACACATAATTCTAAGACCATGATGTTGACTTTATGTCTGACCGTGCCTCCCCTTCAGGAGGAAAGGACACAGAGAGGTTAGGACAATCTTACTTTTGGGATCATTTTCATTTGTACAACTTTGGTATTTGTAGCACTAAGGAAACCTAATCGAGAATGTTTCAGAAAACAAGATTTCCCATCATGGGATAAGTGCTTATGAAGGATACCATAGAAAATGTTTTGTGTGTTTGTTTTCATCCAAATGTACTTTTCTTTGCCATGAAAAGAATCACTTGACCATTTTTCTAAATAAGTGAGTGGAGAACAAACTGGTTTCCATTTTCCTAAGATTTTCAGTTCTATATCATTTTTTAAAACTTTTTTGAGCTCACTGACATTACACTCAACTAGTATCCCTCAAATTAGCACTGATTGTGATGTCGACACGCTTCCTTCTCTACACAAATCTCCCAATAAGCTCATAGATATTGACTTAAACATTATTTGGTTTTCCCCACTAAAGGTAGTAATTACTCCCATACTGTGTAATTAAGCGTTTTTTGTTTAAACCACATACAAAGGGAATTAGAATGTGAGTAGAGATGCAGCTCCTTTCTAATTTTTCTCATCCTACAGTTTCATAAGTAAAGGGAACATTCAAGTGATCTTTTCAAAATAAATAAGATCAGTTTCACTTGATTTAATTTCCAAAACCAAAGCCAACAGAGGCAATTCTTTGCCACCGACAAAATGTATAATAATCTGCTTTCAGCATCAGTTTATTTCAAAAAATTACCACTTGTCCTTGCCTTTAGGTTTGAAATTTCTGTTTCTATCTAAAATGATTCAAAGGCTATAAGATCCAAGGGATTGGAGTAAGTGTATGACGGGGAGCACACAGCAGTTCCTTGGTAATGTCTAGGTATACCAAGAGAAGAAAAGGTAAATGTCAGAAACCTGATTAAAAACTATCAAAAATATAGATGGGTGTGGGGCAGACAGTCTTGAGTGATCCTCATGATCCCCACTGCCTGGTATTTATACTCTGGTGTAATTTGCTCCACTTCAGTGTGGGCATAATCTGTGGCTTTTTTTTTCTACCAATCAAATATGGTAAAGGTGTGATAGTATGTACTTTATTTTGTAGACGTAATTATTTTTTTATAAAATAACACTGTCTCTCTTGCTGGAATAATTCACTTTCTTGCTAAATTTGAAGAAACAAGTTGCCGTATTGTGGATTGCACTGAGAGAGCCACACACCAAAGAACTGTGGTTGACCTCTGGCTGACAGCCAGCAAAGAACTGAGGTTCTCATTCTGGCAAGCTGCAAGAAACCGAATGCAGCCAATAACTATGTCAGCTTAGAAGCAGATTTTTTCCCAGTCCAGTCTCAGATGAGAATCCATTCCTGAGCAACACTTTGATTCTTCCTTGCAGAGGACCCAGTTATATCATGTTCAGAATTCTGACTCACAGAAAAATTATGAGATAATAAATGTACGTTACTTTAAATTGCTAAATTTGTGGTGATGTTATTATGCAGCATTAGAAAACTAATAGAGGGCACAACATTGGCTGAAGCATAACATTTTAAAGTGAGTTTTTTTTCCCATCTCTACTAAAAATACAAAAATTAGCTGGGTGTGGTGGTGGGTGCCTGTGGTTCCAGCTACTAAGGAGGCTGAGGAAGGAAAATTGCTTGAACTTGGGAGGCAGAAGATGCAGTGAGCTGGGATTGCACCACTGCACTCCAACCTCGGTGACAGAGCAAGACTCTATCTCAAATAAATACATAAATAAATAAACGAACACAAAGCCAGGAAAGAAAAGACCTTTAAGATATATACCATGTTTCTAGTTAGAGAAAATATGGTGGAGCATTCTTCTGAATATAAATATAATGATGCCCTTAACATACCTATACTGACTCATATATAGTAACTACTCAATAAATGCTACTTGTTGGCAGTGATTGTCAATAGTAGGAGGAGCTGAGATTGCTTCTAAGTAACAGTAAATCTTTCAAAGCTGCCACTTCTCACACAATCTAACAATGTTAAATTCATTTTTTTCCTAAAAGACTCTGCATTAATGTGTTTTAAATATATTTGTAAGCCTTCTCTATTACAATAAAAAATGGGCTATTGAAAAATTACTTATATACTAATAGAATTCTAAAACATGGCACACACCTATGGAAACTTCTTTTGTGACTGAATATTTTAATAGTGATCATCAGCCATAGAGTTTGAAACTTTTTGTGCATGACCTCCAACTTGAAAAACCTGTTTACATTCAAACCCACATTTTATGACTAGCTTTGAACCTTGGAGAAGTTACTTATTCTTGTAGCTAGTTTTCTTATATGTAAAACAGGGATAATCATATTAGAATTGCTGTGAGAATTAAATGAGTTCATTCATGTGAAGACAATTGAACAATGCCTAACAAGACCTATGTATTGCTCAATAAGTGTTAGCTATTATTATAAAAATTAATAGCCCCAATGTAGAAACAACCTAAATGGCCATTTGCAGGTGAATGGAAAAAGAATATTTGGTGTATATGTATATATATATATATATATATATATATATATATATACACACACACACACACACACACACACACACACACACACATATATATATATATATATACAATGTTATATTATTCAGCCTTCCAAAAGAAGGAGATCCTACCATATGTGACATGGGTGAACATGGAGAATAAGCCACACACAAAAGGACAAATACTGCACAATTACATTTATATGAGATATCTAAAATAATGAAAGATGATTTTGTTCTCTTAGATGCAGAGAGTGGAATGCTGTTTGCTGAGGTTGGTGGGTGTAGGGGAAAGTATGAAATGAGAAGTTGCTGTTCAATTGGTGATATGGTGTGCCTCTGTGTTGACACCCAAATTTTATCTGGAATTTTAATCCACATGTGTCAAGAGAGGAACCTGTAATCCCCACATGTCGAGTGAGGGAAATGACGGAATTATGGGAGTGGTTTCCCCCATGCTGTTCTGGTAATAGTGAATTCTCACAAAATCTGATAGTTTTATAAATGGTGGGTTTCCTGCACTTTCATGTGCTCTCTTTTGTCTACCACCATGTAAGGTGTGCCTGCTTCCCCTTCGGCCGTGATTGTAAGTTTCCTAAGGCCTCCCCAGCCATGTGGAACTCTGAGTCAATTAAACCTCTTTTCTATATAAATTACCCAGTTGTGGGTAGTATCTATAGCAATCTAAAAATGGACTACTACAATTCATATAATGTTTCAGTTAGGCAAGATGAATAAGTTCTAGCGATCTGGTGTGCAACACTGTGTTTATAGGTAACAATATTTTATTGTGCACCTAAAATATGTCAAGTGGGTATATCTCATTTAAATGTTCTTAGCCCAATATTTTTTTAAAAGCAAGATCTATGCATGAATTCAAAATTTAGAATGGAAAAGGGGCCACAGAGATTCAATAAAAAGTATACTCCCTTTTCCCAGCTACCTTCTTTCCTTCTGCAGAGGCCACTTCTTTTAGCATTTTAATGTGTTCTACCAGGATAATCTGTGCATAGCCACACAAGGTCCTACACAGCAGAGAACCCCTCTCATTTTTTGCCCACGTGCTGGAAAGTCAACATGCCCTTTCCACTTGGAAACTCATGTTCTTTAGCTCTGAGAATGTTTCAAAATAATTCTATTAACTTTTTTCTCCTCTCAATGTTTTCTTTCCAGAACTGTTTTTCAAATGTTAAATTTTCTGGACTGCCATCTTTTCCTGTTAACTTTCTGGAAGATTTTACCTACCTCTTATTTCAAATATTCTATCAATTTTTGAAAAGAAAATATAATTTTTCATTTCTAACAGATTTTTTCAAAATGTTTCTTTATTATATCCTCCTGTTCTTGATTTATAGTTGTAACATCTTTTTTATATCTCCAAATATATTGATTGTTTTTCCCTAAGTTATCTTCTTTCTGTGTAGTCTGTTTTCCCTAAACTGCTTTTTTTTCTATTACTGGGTTGCAAAAAATCTTTGCCTTTTATATTAGAAGGTAGATATTTAAATATCATTGTTTTGGAACTGAGTGGGAAAGAGGTATAAAGTATGTTATCAGAATTTTGCATATATATGTTCACTTACTCCAGTGTTTTTGACATGGCTCCAACCATCTAAGCCTGACATCCCAGAAATCCATTAGATTTTTTGTTTCCATCTCCCCAGAAAACAAACATCTAATCTTATGTTTTGATGGGAAAAGGAAAGACTCTGAATAAAGTGCAGATTTAAATTTGGTCATCAAACAACCTTCACCCTATCTTTCTGTAAACTTCTCTGCCAGTTTCTGAGCTTACTGGGGAGTTTTTTTTTTCTGGTATAAATCAGATTATTACTTTGCTTTCCTCACTGCCAGCTTTGCATTTGGCTTTCTTAGGTCTGGTAAGTCTCTTCACTCTCTTTTCCTCTTAGCTTATTTTCCAGCTTCTAAAAATTGTGTTGACTTTGGCTTTTCTCCTGCAATCCTTATCCTTGTGAATGTATCTTCTTAAATTATCCCTTTAGTGTAAATTTTAGTTGAGCTTCCTAAGGAAGATTTATTAGAGGTATATATTTTATTGGACATTTTTTTCAGTTACATCTTAAACATTGAGTTGTTTATAGTTATCAGCTAGATTAGTATTTGATCTCTAAGAAAAATTTGACTCTGCTAATTACATCCTTCCTGAGAAAACACTCTCTTTGCTTTGCTCTCAAACTTTCATTCTTCTCCTATACCCCATCACAGTTCTTTCTTGCTCTTACATGACATGTTTTCTTTTTCTGATCTTTAAATAATGAAGTTCAAAAGGGAATAGTGGTAGACATTCTTTTCTTGTCACTGTCATTCCTTTCCATGTGGTGTTTCTGAAAATTAGGTGCTCTGACCATCTGCATTAAAAATATGCATAACAAAATGCATATTATGAAGTCCCACTCCAGACCTAATGAATTAGAATATCTACAAGTGAGAGATGAAAATTTGCATTTTTAATAATATCACCATCCACAATTTTTTTACTTAAGAAAATGTAAGACCCATTTCCAGAAAAAAAATTATTTATGGCTATAATAGTCACACATTACTGTAAACCAAGTTAGTCCTAATCTTCATACTGAAAACCATAAACACTTAGTGTCCCCCAGACTTTGGGAGTGGTTTGGCTTTGTGGGTCTGACTTTGTTTTCTCATGAGATTGTGTTGTAGAACATCTCTCTATGTTTCTCTCATTTTTGCCCATGTATTTCCAATAATGCTTGTAGCCAACAGGCTTAGAAGATAAAGATAGTATCTACCTCCAGAACTAAGAGCAAATTTGTTTAAAACCCATAATAATAATAATAATACATACATACATACATACATACATACATACTTCAAAAACAAATGGAAGGTTACCTTAACCTTGGAATTGCTCAGCTGTGGTGCATATTTAGCATTGATCTGGATAATATAACATCATCCCTGTGGGACAAAGGGATCAAGATGCAAGCATGAAGCTTTCACTGCCTGCTGTGATATAACTGACAAAGTTCTTTGTCTCTCCTTCTTGGGTGATATATCTTTCACCAGGATCTATGAAACTGTGGCTGACTGACTTGTTATCTTAGAAGTAGGGTAAAATTCCAAGCTTCTCATAGTTTTTGTAAGGTTACACTTAGATATGGACAGGGGCTATATTAATCTAAATGTTTGACTGAAGTTGAAGGATCCATGTCCAGGGCTCACTCACCCTGCTGGCATGTTTTAATGCCTGTTGATGTCTCAGTTCCTCTACATCATGGCCCTTCCACTAATAGTGTTCTTACGGAATGGTGGCTGACTTTTTCCAGAGATAGTAATTTAAAAGAGCAAAGTGGAAGTAGAAATTCTCTTTATGACCTATTCTAAGAAGACACTTGTTCTTGTAATATGTTAGACATACAAACCAGATCTGATTCAGTGTGGAAGGAGACCACACAAGGGTGTGAACTGTAGAAGGTGAAAAACATTGTAGGCCATCTTAGAGGCTGGATATCAAAATCACAATATCTTTAACTACCAATTACACATAGGTTGGCTTACAAAGTTATAGCTCCATCACAGACTTCTTAGAGGCCCAGCTTCACCTATTCAATTACCTAGTATTCCTGTCCATTTGGAAGCTTCAAAAGTGGCACAACTACAACATGAATAAACTGAACTCTCAATTTCTTACTCTTTCACAAACCTAATAGATTATTTTCAAGTATTAAATATATTAGTGAATATTATAACTATCAATCTTGCTGAAGAACCAAAAAATTTAGGAATCATCATTAAAATAGTCTAATACTTCATACATAATCTACCACTGATCCTTCAGTTCCTAAATATCTCCTGAATATTCATCCACCTCTTTCTATTTCCACCACCATTGCAGTGGTGGGGCTACCATTATCTCTTATTTGAGTTACTAAAATAGCTTCCTAATTGGTTTCCCTCAACCTCCCATATCAAATCATTTATCCAGATAGCAAAGAGAGTCATCACTTTTACAGTGTAAGTCAGATCATATAAATCTCCTGCTTAAACTTCTTCAAAAGCTTGAGAATCATCGAAGGCCATCTTTCAGGCCTTGAGAGTCAAATATGATCTGCTTATTATGAAAGGTCTTGGCATCTACTGTTCCTGCCTTTCTAGCTCCATTATATCCCTCACAAACTCCATCGATACCACGTGAGTATAATTTTCAGTCCATCAGAGGAACAATGTTTTCATATAATTTATGAGCATTGGATATGCCATAGAGTGCCTTCTCTTTTTCTGCCACTTATGTGTTTTCATCAATTTTTATATCTTAGTTTAAACATTACATCCACAAAAAAGAAGGGCCACTTCTAGACTATACAGAGTTTTTCTATAAATTAAAGGTACCCTGTCTGCCAGAATACAGCATCATTAAAACAAAACTTGGTAATTGAGAGCACTTTTTGGGAAAGAAAGCAGCTCCTTTTCCTCTGGCACATGAAGCCAACATTTACACTAGTAAATGCATAACCCTACACAATGCCTCCACAGGAAAGACTTTCCTGACTCCTAACACCTTCCAGACAGACTAGATAATATCATTTTATTTTTAGCTCTCATCACTCACTACACTTCTCTTTCTTTTTCTTTTTATTTTTTTAGGCTAGTCAAGTGAAGCAGTGGGAGTGGAGAAGGAACAAAGAAATCTGTAACTGGTTGTGATCAATTAGTTGTAAACACCACTGCACTCGGACCAGCCTACACTTCTCTTCATAACATTCAGTACGATGTATGTTTACATATGAATCTCTGTGATTATGCTACTAATATCTATCACTTCCACTAGAAAGTAAGCACTAAAAGGGAAGAAATGATTTTTATTTTGCTCATAAATGCATTCCAAGAGCCAAGCAATACTGGACTCATAGAAGATGCTTAATAAAAACATATTTAGTTAATGTGAATGCATGCACACACACATATGAATGTATATATATAACCTAAACAGTATTTAAAGATAAGAATAGTAAATACAAGAACTGATAACTAAACTTTGACAAGAAAAAGCAAGCAGAGCCTATTTTAACATAGAAAGGCAGTCTATTAGGATGATAATAAAAGGTTATTTATAACAGTCTTTTTTCCATGTTTCAGGACTATAAAATTATTTAACCATTACTCTGAAACTTGTCCTTCCAGGCTTATCAGAAATTAGACAGGGGCTTAGGTGCCATTTATACTTTAATATTTTCTCTTAACCTAACTAGAAAGTATGTCTTCTAATTAAGTTAAATATATCTTCTTTTGATCCTAATAAACTTGTCTTGTGTTACCTATGTTGTAACGTTATTTTCATTCCCTTTCATTTGCCACATTTTTCTTAACTCTTCACCCTCTATGACATCTTTATTTCTTAACTATGCACCATCATCACTCAGCCTTACATATAATATAAATAGCAATTAGCCATGTAAACTTCAGTGAGTCATTTTACATGATTGGACCTTCTCAGCTTATGTGGTAAGTTATAGAATTGAACTCAATTTTGCCTAAGATATATGAGAGCTCTAAATTTCGGTAACTATTTGTCATTTCATTACAAGAACACAAAAGATAGGGCATAAAAGATTTATCCACAGCAGAGTTAAGCACACTTTTAGAAAAGGCATAATGCTAAACAATATGGAACTGCAAGTACCAAATAACTGACAAATGACTTTCCAGAAGAGGAGGGACATAATGAGGGCTGAATGCTGAAGGAGGACTAAGACTTGACTATGTCAATTTTAAAACTTTGAGTGGCATTTGAAGTGGAATAAAAAATAAAGTCAAAGTCTCAAAATGGAGAATATTAGCATTCGGAATACAATGAAGTTAATAAAAAGGAAATCGGAAACAGTCTTAAGGGGCAGCCAGGTTAAAGAAGACCTTGCTGACTCAGTGAAGGATTTTTGACATTGTCCTGCATCATTGGGATACTTTTGAGATTTTATTTAAGGGCATAATTGGTGCTCATATGATGAAGATAATGTTTAAAAAAAATAAATGTGGACACTGGAGGTAAGACAGGCTAAAGGGAGGGACACTGAAGGCTATGAAAACATAACTAATATATATTATAAAAACTGACTGATCAATAGGTAACTTTTATGTAAAAATCAACCTACACAAAATATAAAAAGTAAATATTATTTAAGACCATTTTATAAATGGTTTATTAAAAACTATAGAGGCAAAATTACTTAGAATTAAGAAAATCATAATAGAAGCAAAAAGAAAGTTATTATAAGATACCTGCTGAATATTTAGGTTTTGAGAACTCAATCAATTATAAAGACAATTAAAGATACCACAACGTACTTCTAATTGAGTAGGAGTTTCTTTATCCTTATTGATGGCCAGAATCAATAACCCTAATGGTTTTCCATGCCCTGGACTTACCCTGTATATTTGAACATGTCGATTCTAAGCAGAAATAAACAGAGTTTACTCATGTAATTACTATGCTCATTCTGTCATTTATATGGTCAATGTCTGCTTCTCGGCTTTAAAGAAAGCTAAATGTTGCATGATAAAATTATTAATATTTATTTGTGGCTCTTGCCTCGACCCTCCAATCTTACCTCATACCTCTAACTCACTAAGTTTCCTTCTAATTTATTGAGAAAACTGAGTCCATGCATTATGAACAACCCAAACCTCTTGCATGTATACCAACGACTTTTCTATATCTCTTGCTCACTTCTACATTTTCTCCTTCAGTTTCAGAAGAACAGGTTGCTCTTTTTTTTCCAAAGTAGCCGCTAATTTTATTCCACATTAGACTATCAATTATATCTTTCTTTGGCACACTCAATTTTGCTCTCAGAGATATTCCTGGGTTATTCTTCAGAGATATAAGTATACTGCCGTAAATCATCTTCCTCCAAAGTGTGGTTAAGAGTCTCTTCATCTGCCAACCATTGTTCAAAACACCAATCAGCCTTCCATCACTACTTTTCTGTATATCCAGGAGCAAATATTAAAATTAACCTTTTAATATAATCTTACTATTCATTATTTTTTTTTTTTTTTTTTTTATATTTTTCTCTAACTTTTTTTTTTTTTTTTTTTTAAAGAAAGGAAAAGAAAGAAAAGAAAAAGAGAAAGAAAGAAAAAAAAAGAGAATGAAAGAAAGGGAAAAAGAAAAAGAAAAAGAGGGAGAGAGAACGGGAATCTTGCTCTGTTGCCCAGGCT